>JAPYYW010002621.1:0-22530 GCA_030522545.1 Cremastinae sp. A BG-2022a
AATAAAATTCTACGTATACAAGGTACTTTCACCTATGTGTATTCAAAGTTACAGAAGAATTGTAAGAAAACTAATTTTTTTGGGAACGTCCTTAAGTCTCTACAAAATAATCAAAACATCATAAAATTTCATGAAATATTTACGTTAGTTGTAAAAAAAACTGAAAAACTACGAGAAAAGACAAAAAAAACTGCATTGATTTACCTTCAAAAATACTAAGGCCATGAGTATACTGACCCTTTTAGGGAACAGAAGTGGTTTGCACTGGCAGATGAACTATCAGACCCAGGCCTCCCTTGGCCCTTTAGTCCCTACTACTGTCTAGATTTTTTAGACGTGGTAGCCAAAGGCCACCCTTTACTCATAAATGAGGAATTTAAGTTTGAAATTTTTACTGTTCCTTTCAAGATCCAGTGTACACACGGAGTGTTAATTTTTCATCGATTTACTTGTTTCGCAAGATCTCCTTGAACTCTCAGGCCACCGAGCTGCTGACACAATTCGTGACTGTTGTCCCCGCTGTTGGCCGCGTTGCACCACGCTGCGGACGTTTGGTTTCGCTGGTGCTGTCTCTCCTCCTCCAGCATCGCTTCCAGACACTCTTCCATCAATTCCTCCTCTTCCAATTGTTCCAGAACCTGGAAAACGCCCCGCTCAACAATACTCTCGGCAAGTATTCCGATAAACGATGCATTTAATGAAAAAGCTGCGTACCTCTTTGTCAAACTCTTCCTCGTTCTCCATCCACATGTATTCCGAAAAATCACTGTCCATCACCGGCTCAATGTCGACCTCAGGCTCGTCGTTGTCAAGATAAGCGATCACGCCGCTCTCGTGACCGTAATACCCGTTGCCTGAGCCGCTGTTTGGAATCTTCATCTTCATACCAGACCGCTTTTCGAGAATCTGAAAGCCAAAATGTTTGTCGAGCTTTCAGGCTGACCGTGGAGCTTTGTTAGAACGAGAATTTCGACCAACAGATGTTTTCCGAGCGAAACGCGTGTTATCGCAAATCTCGGGAAGATTCAAGTTTTACGCAATCTGGGGCAGTTTTGCTTACAATCAAAATACATCGGGAATATTGTCGTGACAAAAAAAAAACGTGGAGAGGGGTGATTTACGTGCGCGGAGCGTCGCCGGAGTATTTTTCGTGCATTCGCGAGCAACGGCGCGTCACGGCGAGGAGAATGAGAATAGAACGGTTTTTACGAGGCTCGTCGCGATCCGAGTACACAGACGCGACACGTTTTTTTTTATGCAAGGTAGCCGAAAAATTGAGCCTTGGGAATAAGGCAGGGAGGGGCTCTCCGATCACCTTGGAGCGAAAAATCGCGCCAAG
This sequence comes from Cremastinae sp. A BG-2022a, assembly GCA_030522545.1. Taxonomy (NCBI): domain Eukaryota; kingdom Metazoa; phylum Arthropoda; class Insecta; order Hymenoptera; family Ichneumonidae; species Cremastinae sp. A BG-2022a. Next base: position 1,340 of record JAPYYW010002621.1, read on the forward strand.
ATCGAGCTCTCCGAAATAAATAAAATCTCGCTTCGAGTACCTTTCCGTATTATCATTCACTTTTTCACATATGGCAGAGCTCAAAATTCACTGTCCTCTCCACTCTCTCACACTCCTATCTCTCCCTCTCTCTCTCTTGCTTTCTTCCTTATGTGTGCCTCGAGATTATTATTCCGAGAGGTGAATTCGATCAAACTTTCGAATTTAAAGAGTCCAAATTGGCAAAAATAATTCACTGGGGATTTAGCCGACTCGGTGGTCTATCGACTCATAGTAATCGAGTCAAATGTCAAAATGAAAACAAAATTTGACAGTGGATCCTCGAAGGGGGAGGGGAGGGGGGGCGAGACGAGACAGGAGGGGAGGAGGACGACCATTCTTCAACGTATACGTAGCTTCGCGACCGACGAGTTTATGTATGTTTTTCTTTTTTCTTTATTAAATCCCGTATTTCGTGCTATTACGTCGAAATGTTTCGCCTTTCCCGGTAAAAAACTTACACTCGTTGCTTCTGTTTTTGTCACGAGTTTTAGGACACGTACCTCACTGTCACGCGGACGAAAATAAAACGTAAAATGTACTTTTTTTTACGCAGCAAAAATGTTGTGCAAAATACGCGTCGTAATGTACACAAATCGGTGTGTGGGTCAGTTGCTCCGCGTTAAATGCCTTTTCGTTCGGTGCTGCCACCTCGAGGCCTTCGTTCGCTGTTCGCGACTTGACTCACGTAGCGAAAGCGATGGAATACAGATTGCGACAATGGCGAGCGGCAACGAACAACCGAGTTAGTGTTTAGCAAAAGGAAAATAATAAAAATCGAACTCGTTTCGTAGAGATTGCAAAAAATTAACAGCGTATGCTGCTGAAACTTCTTTGATCCGAATAGAATGCCTAAAAACCGTTTGAAACGTCGAGTAGCTTCCGTTCCCGGTTGATTGACCCCTGGAGGTGTCAACGGGTTTGTTTTATCAACGGTTGGCAATTTTAGCGAGGGGGAGAAGAAGTCGCAATTTTGATCAGTGTCGTACTTTTCGTCGACTCGTCGTGACGCCCGATTGGTCGGCTCGTCTGACGTGCGTGTGTTGTTATTCCATCAAAACAAAGCAACATCTCGCAGGTCGGTAGCATTTTAACGCGACAATTCGTTGCAAGTGCGTCGTACGTCGAGACTTCGGCTTTTCGGTGGTTGGACGAGACTCCGCTCGTATGCGTTCGAGTTCGCGAAACGCTGCGCCGTGAAACATTTTTTTTTCGCTTCCCGACTTGGCCGCAAATCGTCCTTTCCTTCGTATTTTTTAAAATATATATACGTCGAGATATATCGCAGGACGCCGAGGAGAAAAAGTGGCCGGGCTCGGGCGCGTCTTTGAACCTGTTTTGTTTTTTTTTGTTTTTTTTTTATTTCGCTCGCGCATATAGGCGGGAAGTCGCGAAGTGTGTGAAAAAAAAAAACAAGAAATACACGGTGCAACGCTATGTCGTCGACCGCGAAATTCACGTCGGACGAGCTTGGTGGTGAGTTTTTAATTATTTATCCCGACTATCCGAAAAATTCTGTCGCGGCGAAGCTACATGGACCGCGACAGCTGTCAGATTGACGTAGCGGCCATTTCGCGTGGCTTGATTCGGCACGTAAACAAATCTACTGTACACGTAGTACGGATCGTTTTGCGTCGCAATTCCGTTTCCATTTTCTCAAGATGCTAAACCAGTAAAACGCGTCCGTACTATCTTTTAACAACGTTAAACAACAAAGGAACCGTCGAGTTTGCGCTCAACTCTCTATTTCTCTGTTTTTCTCGCTGCTCCCACTCCCCGAGCATTAATTGCTCATTTTTCCGAAAATATCAAATCTAACCGTTATTTCACATATTCCACGATGTTGAACAATTAAACGCGTAACCATCGGTACTCGCCGGAATGTTGCATTGAAGGAAAAGAGATTTACCACTTGAATTACTTCACGTTATTTTTATATTCATGAGGATACTTGTTGCATATTGAGAAGCGTTTTATGACGAACAGAATTTAATAGGTGTACTTACTGGAATATTTTCGCGTCAGTGCTCTAATCACGGAAATGAAAACATTGAAATTAATTAATTCTCGACGATTTTAAGGATGCATGAGCGATTTTTTTAAAAATATGAGAATTTGATAATTTCTTCTTAAACACATAAAAAAAATGCTGTGTCAAATTTTTAATTGTTTTACTGAGTGGTTTAAGAGTTGTCAAACTCCAAAGTTGCTGAAATTTAACTTTGCTTCTTATGAAGATTTCGTAAATTTGCACTGAATACAATATTTTTAAATATGAGATTCTTGTGAATTTTATTTTTTATATATTCGTAGTGGTGTTTATTTTGTATAGACAAAATTTTAAAACGTTTTACTAAAATATTTTTGTTTTAATTGTTTAATCAATAAAAAGTGTTTAAATTATTGTTAAAATATGCCCAAGTTTTCAAATGACAGTCAAACTAAGACTCAAAAAATTGGCATCTTATTAGTAAAAGCTAGAGTCCATATTTTACAGATTTAACGTCAAGAATTTACTATTTTCTAGGATTGTCTGTCCCATACATCCTTAAATTTCTAAAAGATAGCAAAAAGTCAAGCGAATCGTGATAAATTGCGGTAGTAATAATCTTTACCATATTGATTGTTTTAGAACTAAATTGTATTTTAAGCCTGAATTAAGAACATTTCGAAATCTAATCTTTCTTTAAAAATTCAATATAATTGTAATTATTCCGAATTAAAAATATACTTAGTTTTGTAATAACCTGTCGGCCGGCTATTTTATTCTATTCATGTAGCGAAAAGTCGTTAAAATGTCGTTAAGGATGTATGAGCGATAATTTTTAAAAAATGAGAATTTGATGAATATTTTGTGCTGAATTTTAAATCGTCTTACTGAATGGTTTGAGAGTTATCAAACTCCAAAGTTGAGAACAACACTGAGAACAAATTTAAAAAATATGAGATTTGTGTGAATTCTTTTTTCATATATATTTGTAGTAGTGTTTATTTGGTATTGACATTAATTTCAATACGTTTTAACTAAAAAAAATTTAATTTAATTGTTTTAAAAAATAACAAATGTTTAAATCGTTTTGTTAAAATATGCTCAAGTTGCTAATTGATAGTCAAACTATGACTCATAAAATTGTTTTATTAATTTAATATCAAGAATTTACTTTTGGCTGGGATTGTCTGTCCCATACATCCTTGACTATAGGCACAGTCAAACCAAAAGTTTTTATCTCAATTTAAGATAAACGTACCAATAGTTGTAAAGCTAAAGGTTTTCTCATTTTATCCTTTTTTTAAATATTCAAACAAAAAGATCTATTTCAAATTCATATATAAACTATTATCTGATATTTTAGCGATCCAAAACTCATTTTTGTTAATAAATATCTCAAGTTCTACATAGTGAAACCACTTAAAATTTAATATACAATTGCACATTGTATCAAAGAAGGTTTTTGCACATTTTAAATAAAATCCTAAACCACGATTTTTCGATAGAACTATACCTTAATAAACACTAGATTTAATTTTGAGAAAATTAAATAAGTAGCAAACATACGGCTAGTACTTATTCGGAAACAATTTCAGGAAATTGGTAGAGCGTCGAAATAGAAAAAAATCTTTGAATACTGGTTTTTTAAAAATTGGAGCGATTCAACCAAGTTTTTATCAATGAATCTGTTTAGCTGTCGGGTACAGTATAATCAAGTTGGGGAGTTTGGGGGATTTCACGAAATAGAAAATTTCTTGTTAAAATTGTCAATTTGTGTACAAATGAGCGGTTCACGGGGCAGCACGTGCATTCCGAATTTTTGAAGACGTCAAAGTGAGGGTGAAGGGGTGAATCGAGCGAAAACTTTCGAAGAGGGAGAACTTTATTAAAAAAAGGAATCAATAACATAAATTTAAAAAAATATTTCTTTTTTGATTTCCCGAGATCGCAAAAAAGGTAGTAACAAAAATTCTCCAGTCAAGTAAAAACATTAAAAAAATCGCAAATTTGTTTCTAATTCGAAGTAGCATTAATTTTGAAAGAGATTTTGAAAAAAAATGAAAAAAAAAAATACGATGAAATTTTATTGAAATAAGCTTGAAAGGATAAAAACTAATTATTCGAGCTGTGTTACAAGAACATGGTTAAATTTGTTTCGTTAGATTGAATTTCATTTTTTTTTCAATGCGATGAGAAATTAAATGAGTCTTGGGCTTTGATAAGTCGATTATCAATCGCCCGAATACAATTAAACGCTCGTGAAGGAGAGAACAAGGCCGCTCGTTATCTCTCGATGTATTTGTATGCTCTTTACGACGATTAGTGTTAACTTGTATACCTGTACTTTGTAGACTTATCGGTAATGGTACGGGCATGAAGAAAGAGCATTGAAATAACGATAGTTTGAAGAACTTTGAGACAAGAGCTGTTCGACGAGCGAGCGCGATCTTATCGTCGACGCGAGTCTGGGAGGGCAATAAAAACAAAAACAAACTTCTCTCGCTGAGAACCCCTGCGAACTTTCCCAGTGAAAAAACATTTTTTTTTAAATATGGAATAAAAGTAGTGGCGAATTTTTTTCCGTTGGTTTTTCTAATGATTTAACATTTATATTTTGTCCATTAAATTAAATCGACCTTTCATATTGTTCAAAAGCGTGGAAGCAGAAGAAAAAAAAGAAATTTAAAGTGAAAAAGCATTGTTTTTTTTTAATGGTAAATATAGTCAAATTATTTTCGTTGGTTTTTCTCTTTGATACAATGTTACTCATTGTTTTATCAGGCTTGTAAATACCGATGATCTCACATTTATATTTTCATGATTAGATCAAATCGCCCTGTTAAATTGTTCAAACGTATGTTAGTAGAAGAAAAAGAGTGAAAAAGAAGAAAAAATTGAAAAAGATTTTTTTTTAATATAACAGATATATAGTCAAATTTTTTTCGTTGATTTTTTTCTTTGATACAATATGTTACTCATTGCTTTATCAAGTTTATAAATACCGATGATCTCACATTTATATTTTCCCGATTAGATTAAATCGCTCTGTCAAATTGTTCAAACGCATGGAAGGAGAAGAAAGACAGAAGGAACGAACAAAAGAGAGAAAGAAAGAAAGAAAGAAAAAAAATACAAAGAGGTCTCAATTTAGCGGGGCCAATAACTCGTGCGCTCACACAAGTAGCAAGATATCGTCAAGTTTGTGTTTATCTTTTTATCCTGCTCGAGTTTTGCGCTTCTTGGCCGTCTCCCCATTTATTTTCGTCTCTTTTTTTTTCTTTCACTCCTTCCTCCAAACGCAGTCTCGAACAAAGTCATTTTTCCAACCTGACGCCTCCGATCTTGCATTTGTGCGCTATTGCCAGTTCGCCTTCATGTGGAAAACTCGTCCGATGAAAATCTACACGCTTGAACATATTTTATTTATAAACGGAGAAAAGAACAAGCACGTGACTCTTGCCTCCGACGAGCTCGGGATTTCCTTTGCGAGGAACGAGAAATAAAGCCACAAAGGAGCATTATTTGAATCTCATTTCATCCGATTTTATGGATTTGTGACGAACTTTGGAAATGTTCGTTTCAAACGAACATTTATTTTAATTTTAAGCATGTATGAGCGATATTTTTTTAAATATGAGAATTTGATACATTTTTATGAAAAAATATTGTGTCAAATTTGAAATAGTTTTACTGAATGGTTTAAGAGTTATCAAACTCTAAAGCTATTAAGATTTCATTGCTTCTTATGGAGAATTCGTAAATTTGCATCGTATACAAATTAAAAAATATGAGATATTCTTGTACAGTAATTTCAAAAGGTTTTATTAACATTTTTTAAATTTAATTGTTTAAACAAATAAAAATGTTTAAATTATTGTTAAAATGTGCTCAAGTTACTAATCGATAGTCAAACGAAGACTCAAAAAATTGACAACTTTTTTATGAATTTATTTTTGGAATTTAACGTCAAGAATTTACTTTTTGCTGGATTTTTCTGTCCTACACATCTTTAAATTATTCTTGGCTATTTTTTATTAAGTAAAAAAAAACGAAAATTGATAAAATTGCAGCCAAGTTGAAAGAATAATTTTCTCATGTTGCGAAAAACACGAGCTGAATTTCTTCCGGCAAGCTAGAACTTAAACAAGATTGCACGTACTCGAGCATAATTGACGTCTCTTTAGCGAAAAACACACGAAAGCGACAATCAAGAATGTCTTCTGCGTCAGGTTGTGTGTTTTTAAACATTTCCCTTCGAGCGTGCAACAAATTTGCATGCTTCAAAAAAAATGCTCGCAAATTTCGAAGAGACAGAGATATTAATTTTCAAAAATTGCAACATTTAGCATGAGACGAAAAAAAGTTGTACATACGTACTTTTTACTTTGACAATCTGCGAAAATTTTTATAAAATTTTGTTCTGAAACGCTTTTCACGCAAATCCTACCTCAAGTGAAATTTTTGACTGACATACGTAAGCTTTTTGCTCTTCATTTTTCTCGTCTCGCGTTTCCCTACAATGTCGACACAGTGTTGCTCCTAAGGAGAGAAAAAAAGGGGTTAGGGTTTCGTGATGTGCCTGCAGACACGTACGCACACGCCGCCACCTCTCGGGACACGCGATATACTCGTAGGGGGGTACGTGACTCGAGTCAGGGACGTCCGGTTCGTTCAAATGCGCACGCACGGTGTATCATTTCTTCGCGTTTTTCACTCGCGTTGGGAGATTAATTTTTCGTCCAGCACACGCGCCAAAAGAAATCTTTTTTTTTCTCTTTTGAATCAAATTTCAACTATTCTCAAGTTTTCGTCCATTGTAGCAAAAACAATACGCTTTTGTTCATTACGCGCTCCAAAGTTTTTTTTTTCTTAGGTTATATACACCGCGCTCTTCGACAAAATCGATATTTTTCTTATCGCGAGTCAACTCGCGTGTTTTAAACTTTTTCCCCCGGTAATTTTTTCCTTACAATTTATACTCATTCTTTTACTTGTTAAATATTTTATGACGTACTGCACGTTCGAACTAGAGTTTTAGATCACGACTGTAACGCAATATTATATTTTTCTTTTTGAGGTTATGAACCTTTCGTGAGCTCAATCCTGTGTAGGCATAATCGATATTTATTTATCACACAACTAGAGCTCCCATGCGTTCGGTAAAATAAGAAAAAAAAACACTTGACTGATATGTTTATACGCTATTGTTTATCACAAGAAAGATCTCGAAGTTGTCAAAAGTCCCAAAGCCCCATATTCAAAATTCACGGTTATCCAAGGTGACCCGTGCTTGTTATATATCTATGAAAATCATGAATAATGAAGTAATGAGATTTTTATAAAAAAATGAGGAAAACTTCTTTGAAGTCGAAATAAAAAATCGTGCAAAATTTTAACAAAATTTTAAGCTTCACCGTCCAAAAGTCAAGATATTTAGGGTTAATAGGGTGCGATATTAAACACGTGTTCTTATGGGAGAGCTCTGAAAATCATGATATTTAACAATGAATATCTCGATATCTACATGGTGAAATCTTTTTAAATTTATACTAATTTTGAAATGTAAAATATTGATGTAATACAGATAGTTAAAGAGGGATATTCGTTTTTGGGTTATAATTTTATTTGAATTTACTCACATATAAGTGTCATATCTGATATCATCATTAAATAATTCAATGAAAATTTCGATGACCTCATAAGACTCTGGCTTACGTTGAACATACTTCGTTGGGAAAATTTTCGCTTATTTTATCGATAATGCTACTTGAAATTTAGCCATCGAAAAACTGGTGTAATATTCTCGCTATATCGTAAAAAAAATCAAATACTTTCGTTAATACCTCCTTAAAATGTATGTGAAAATTTAAAAGGTTTTACTTTCTAAAAAGGGAGATATTAATTGTTGAAAATTGTCACATATTAAAGATCTCACAAGAGTTCGTGTTAAAAATAGCAATTTTTAAAAATAAATATCTCAATTGCCACATGAAAAATCCTCTTTTTCTCTATTTTATACATTTTTATCCGATGCTAAAGAAGATTTACGCAAATTTCGAATAAATCTTTTCCAAAAAACTCCAAGTTATGATTTTACATTTAGTTGACACGTTCAAACTTTGACACACTCAAAATTCATAAGAAAAACGCCACTTGCACATCAAATTTCTCGCGTAACCGAAGGAAGACTTCGGTGTGTGTGTTTTTGTTTAATTTCAAGAGAAAGGAAAGTTTGAGGGAAAAAAAATTCGTTGCGAAAGATGGGCAAGTCGGAACGAAGGGGAAAATTGGAGGTTAAAAAAAGCGAAGGCTTGGCCTTGCTTTTACTGGAGTTTATCGATCGGGCTGCCAGATTCAACACGTTGCCTATGTGGCCCGTGTACGTACGCGTGTTTACAAACACAAGCCGGGGCCTGCCGCGCGGATGATTCGAACGTGTTCCGACGTCGCAACGAGAGGAGAATCGAGAGACTTGGGGTCATTACGCATCTATTTTTAGGCCAGTCGGGACGAGAGGAAGCTCATTCAACTACATATCGTCCACACAACTGCTCTCTCTCTTTCTCTCTCTCCCTTTTTCTCTCTCTGTTTTTCGCCCGTAATAGCCATCATAACCGCATTTCCTCGTTCACTTATCGTTTTTGTCGTCCAAGAACGCCCACCGATGGATTCCTACATTTTATTTCTCTCGAACGAATTTGCACGTCTTTTGAACCTAGCTCTATCAGGCGCGTCGACTAATTTAACGCGTGACCTGCATTTCCACCCCATCGTTTTTTCCTGATGTGTAAAACTAGAAATGAATTTCCTTAAAGCACGAAGCTCAATAAGTCTCGCTGAATTTTTTACGAAGGCTTGTTCTCGGCTAGTAAGAAAAACATTTGAATAATTGAAAACGTCTCAAAAGTTGAACATTATACACTTTTTAAGGTATTCTTTGAAATCTGGGGCGAATTTTGCAGGGGATAAAAGAGGGGACTTAACAAACTTTCTTATAAAATTAAATTTCTTAGCATCGGAGTAATTTATAAAAAATAGTTATAAAGGGTTATATTTAGGCTTGTATTTTTTGTAGTATATGAAAAAAATATATATATCAAATTTGAAAATGACGTTTCAAAGTTATCACATTTTAAATCATCAGATTGCATATTTTGAAAATACAATCTTGAAAAATCACTTTTTCACAACGTTGCCCAAAATTCTTCAATACATTTTATTTATTCTAAATATACTTTATATCACTGTAAATATTAATTTAATTGTCAAATAATTAGTACTGATGCCACTTTATTGTAAAATTCATTATCGTATGATTTCTCTCAGTAAAGTACCCTCAAGTTTGAAACAATTTCGACCATTTTAAAAATATTTTCATTTACTTTTGTTCGACGAACCGTGAGAATACATGCAACAGGATTAATATTCATGAAAGAAAGCCACAATTTAATTCTTTCTATTTTTTTATGTAACAAATAACACAAATAGGATTTAAAAATATTCTACGAAATTTTTCAAAAATAAGGTTTCATTTTAAAGCGAAATAAAAGAAAAATACAAAATATATTTTATTTGTTTTTGTTTGATGGACATGAGCATTTTTCAATTCCATCAACTTTTCGAACGGACTGTACGGTAGCCAACTTCCTCGAGTTTATTGAAGTTTGTTCAATATTGTGTTTTACAAAATATTTACCAATGATTTTTTGGAGTATACAGATAGACATTTTTTTTTCATGTGCCTGGTGAAATATCAACAAACGAATGCTGACAAATGCTTCGTTATCGCGAGCACCCTCCAATCTTATCTGACGAGCCAGAATCGCGATTGAGGTCGCGCAAGGCTTTCTGTATTTTTATTTCATTCCAGCAGGACTCACTTGCAGCAATCACCCCATTTTCCTTTTGCTTCTGATTACATCAATTTTCACATTTTCGACACTTCCTCTCTTCTTCTTCGGAGGGACGATTATTTTTCGACCTTTTGGCATTCCGGTGCGAGCAACAACATTTCTCTCTGTTCAAAATAGCCAACCTCAACAATCTCAGGATGTTTATTCTCACGCCTTCTTCCGAATATAAATAAGCACACGGTTTTTCCATATCCGACACCATTCATCAATTTGCCCTCGATATATTTTTGTTCAAGGAAAACATTTTCCAGACAGATTTCTTCCCTCAACAGATCATTTTTATTCTGTAATTTTGAAATGCTTATTGATATTTTGACGTATGAAGAAAAGAGAAAAAAAAAAGAGAAAAGAGTGCATTCCAGAACAAAAGAATGTCGAGAAATCGTTGCAAAAACTTTTTGTGATTGGGTACAAAATCTGTATAATTAAATTAAGCCCATTTTTTGTGTGCTGCCTAACTTTCCTAAGTTGTGGTTCGCAGGCTCAAGAAGATTCATAAATCGATTTTTTTTCAATAACAATTGATTTTTGTGATAATAACTGATTTTCTTGATAAACATTCAATTTATTTAGAGAAATTCATTTTATCTCATTAAAATTGATTTTGATTAATACAACCGAGAATAAACAAATAATCTTATGGCTGTAATTAGTATATCTCGAGCCACTATAGCTTGATAATAAAAAAATAAAGAAAAAAAAATAATTTGTTGACAGGCATGAAGAACAGAAGAATCTTTTTTGTAAAATAGAAATTTCGAGTTGATTAGAGTTTGAAGAAGGAAAAAGGAAACAGAGTGTTTACAAAAAAGTGACAATTCGTTAAAACTGCACCAAAGTTTGTTTGTCGACTGTGATAGTTACTCACGATAATGTAACGACTATTTGTGTTACAGACGATAAACCATCACGTAATTCAGACTAATACATCATTAGTTTAAGCTCAATCTTGATCACATGCAATTCTCGTTGATGATTCATTCGCACAAACCCGAGCAGTAGAAAACTCGCCTCGACGTTTCCTCACCTCGAGGTTATCGAACCTATTCCACGGTGCCTGGCATTCCTCGTTTTAGCTTTTACAGATCGTGAAAGCTACGAAATTATGCGAAACTATTTTTACTTGCATATTTCTACTATTGGCTAAATTTAAGGATGATTCAGAATGATTTTAAAAACGGTGAAAAGTGACTACATTTTTAATTTGTCATTTTTTTTCACTATATATAAAAAATCTGGTGTTAAAATGGTGTTAATTAAACACCATTCTTGTTCTACATAGTTCCCACAGTTTGGTGTAGAATGGCATGGTGTATTAATACATGTGGTTTGATATGCTGTGTCAAATCAGTGTAAATAATTAACACCGCAATATAAATACCGTTTAGTGCGTAAAATTAATGAAGTAACACTATTCTTATTGCTAACACCATTCGAATAAAAAAGAGATGCAGATTAAACAACTCAATAGAATAAAGAATATTTTGGAGTAATATAAGTTTCACTACCCAGAAGTCAAGATATCAAGAGATAAATATCTCGAAATCTACATAGTGAAACCTCTTAAAATGTAATATACAATTGCACATTATATAGAAGAAGGTTTTTGTAAATTTTCAACAAAATCCTAAGAAATTTTTTTTTTGATAAAACTACCTTAATGGGAAATTTAAAACACTCTTGATTGTTCTTATACCAGACTGAATTCTCTCGTCTCTCCTTGATTCGATGAACAGAGTGTGTCACGATTCTGCTGTTATGTTCCACGAGGCATAAAGAAACACGCTTCATTAGTCTCGATACCCAAGGATTCTCCACTCCTTGCTCTCGCTAGCATTTCCTCACTGACATTTCTGGGCGAAGCACAATCGAACTCTTGCAAAAACTCTAAACGTATAACTTGAAAAAAAAACTATCTGTTACGAACAGTTCTCTAATTTAATTATTTATTCATCTGTGTCTGAACGTTACTTAACAGTTTAAAAAATTGATCATCGAATAGTGCATTTTTGTGCGAATGCTTCTATTATGAAGAAAATGATGAAAAAGTAGTCTTTTAGTTACTAGCTCTAATGAATTTTTGTTTCATTTTTATCAGAAGTACATAGTTATTATTAGTTAGAAAAATTATTATGAAAAAAGCCTTTATAATGAAACAATAATTGAAAAAGTTTTAATGACTTTTATTTCAAATAGAGTTTTGCTTGAATTTTTATAAAAAGTACAGATTTATAATAAATAAGCAGTTTAAAAAAATATTAAATTAAAAAAAAAAGTTCATTATTATGCAAATGTATTTAATTAGAAATGTACATCTATAGAAAAAAAAATAAGCAAGAAAATTTTGGCAATTTTTGTTTCATTTTTTCATCAGAGATACAGTAATGTAATTATAATAGACAGAAAAATTAAAATTAAAATCTTGAAGGCTGAACCAAATTTTTCTTAAAATTTTTATATATAATAATTTAAAAAAATTAAAACACATTCAATTAATTAATATTTAAAAAATGTTTACTCTGCAATTATTTTAAACGAATTTTTGCTTGATTTCTTGTCGGAGGTGCAGAATCATGGGTGGAGGTAAACCCGCCCTTACCGGACCGAGTGACGCCGTTACCTTTTAGCAGCGGTTGTGAGGAATATCTGCGGCTTCTGAGGGAAGCGCAACGAGATTCCACACAGTCATCGGCGAGGCACTCGCTCGCCTCTTCCAGACGAGACACTCCGAAGGGCAGGTAAAAGTTTCGCTCTTTACATTTCATTTTAAATCATGCTACCTGGTTATATTTATTTTCCTCATGCCAAAGAAAATTTCCTTGAAATTACATTTTCCTGCTCAAAAACTTTTCCTACTTATTCATACTTTCCCTTCAAATTCGAGCTTTGTGTATGGCTAGTCATCCAAAAATACAAAATTTCACTTTCGCTTTCCTTCTGCAAAAACTGTGCAAAAATTTTCCTCGTAAAATTATTTTCCCTCTTTTCAGTACAATGCAAAATTTCAAAAAATTGAAATCTTTAGCACAAGAAAAATATTACAAAATATTATTAAGAAAAATTATCGATCAATTAATCAAAGTATTATTTATTAAAGTATTTTAGCATCAGTATATATTTCATCTTTAATTATGTTCAATAATTTCAATAAAATTGTTCACGTTTATATTTATTTTTCTCTTACTCTCGTAGTTTATTCTTAAAAAAGACCAACTGATGAAAAAAAAATTAAAAACATGGATTTGCCAAAAAATGTTGTTCTCCCTCTGTTCCAATCAAACCCGGTAATTGTATGAAATTAATCAATCAATGACGCTTGAATTTTTATAAAATTTGCATTTTTATGACGCTCGTAGTTTATTCTTAAAAAAGACCAACTAATGAAAAAAAAAATTAAAAACAGTACGGATTTGCCAAAAAATGTTGCTCTCCCTCTGTTCCAATCAAACCCGGTAATTGTATGAAATTAATCAGTCAATGACGCTGAATCACCGAGACAAGTGTAACATGTTGATTACACGGAAGACGGATATCCAGTATTCACGAGAGTCCCTCGACTTGCATTGAATCTAAAATTCAGATCGATCGATAATGACAAAACGTCTACCGAAATTATTATCCGGAATAGCTATTCGTTAGCACGAATTAACATTGCAAGCCCAAATGCATCGTTTGGACAAAAATAATGCTTCTTATAAGTATACAAATAATCTCTCGTATGACGTCCTCGAGTCGGAATCTGCATTCAATAAGAGTAAAGAGTGTTCGAAGCAAGTCGCAACATTGAACAACAGCTCTTCCTCTTTTTTCTCTCTCACTTTTTCTCCTCTCTCCCTCTCCCTTTTTTCTCTCATCTCGGTGTTATGGTATTCGAGTCAGTGGGCGATTTTTCCATACGCCCGAGACCGACGATTGCTCGCGAGATTGTCGATGTGTGTCGCGGCTCTTGTCCTCGGGACTTGAATACACAAAGGACTTGTAATTCCATCGTGTGGGCAATTCGAGCGTAGGCTCGGTTTCATCTTGTTCGTTTGAATGCTTTCTCAAATTAATTTCCCTTTTTTAATTAAAGTGATCTCATTCTCATCCAAATGTTAATATATATAATTTTTTTTAATTATAAAATTCTGTAAATGAATAATCAAATAATCTACTATATAAATGAATTGATTATAATGATAAATTTTAAAATATTTCAATATAATTTGTGTACGACAATGTCCATAGAAAAACAATACAATTGACATTCTTGTGATTGAGGTATAGTTCGATCAGTCTTTGAAGGCAATATTCAATATTAGTGAGTGATATAGTGGAAAATTTTTACAGATTCTATTATTATATATATTTAAAAAAAATTACCATTAATTTTATAATAATTTAAAATGTGTCCAATTCTTGAATAAAAATTTATTTGTAAAATATTGAGGAAAGACAGTTTATGGACACGGTGCAGTGAAAGTTTTACAGCCATTGCATCATGTTTAGTTTTGTATGTGGAATTTCAGTTTTGGATGGCTTTCGTTGGATAGATGTGTTGTAAAATAAATAATTTAACTTATAGATGAATTTCTATAAAATACCAGGTATATTCTTTATCAAACTCATCGTTTAAGTTGAGAACAACATGCTCAAAATTCAAGGTCATCCAAAATGATTTGTACTTGCTACGTATGTATGAAGATTAAAAAGTTTCTTTGAAGTACAATAAAGAGCTGTGCAAAATTTTAAGAAGATTCACCATCTAGATTTCAAGATATTTAGAATTAAAAATGGCAATATTTGACACGGGCTCTTATGGGAGAGCACTGAAAATTGGGATTTTTAATAATAAATATCTCAATTTCTACGTGATGAAGCCTCTTAAAATTTGGTACGCATATGCGTAGCATATCAAAACATGATTGTACCAATTTTCATCAAAATCGTAAATAATCGATAAAATTATAGAACTACCTTAAAAAAAAGTTTTTGATTTCTTTTTTCAGTCCTAAAAGTCCACCGAACAGCCCAAACACAGAACTCTCCACCGAAGACGATCTCCGCGGTGTCTACATTAATTACAGTTGCACAAAGGTCGGTACAAAATTCGAGTCGAATTATTAATTCTTCTGACACAAAAATGTGTGTAGCCTTTAATTTGTCTGTACAAGCATAATCTCAATTGTGCGCGACCAAAGAGTTTTTTTTCCAGCGACGAGGCAAAAAAAAAAGAGATTTCACGATAGATTTCGAGTCTACGAAAAGTAATCGATTTTCATTTCGACACGTGAGTTCTGGTCAAACGCACGAGGTCAACGAATGAGCGATAAAATCGTGACTCAGTTTTTTCCCGGCA
Source organism: Cremastinae sp. A BG-2022a (assembly GCA_030522545.1). Taxonomy (NCBI): domain Eukaryota; kingdom Metazoa; phylum Arthropoda; class Insecta; order Hymenoptera; family Ichneumonidae; species Cremastinae sp. A BG-2022a. The sequence goes on from JAPYYW010002621.1 coordinate 16,620, forward strand.
CCCCGGCGCCCGAGAAAAAATATTTCGGAGCCGTATTCCGAAATTATTTCGATTGTTTATTTGCAACGCACACGTATCTGCGCGTTAATGAATAACCGAAAGATTTTTTTTATCCGTACGAAAGATGTGCGTCGTTGGTTTTCTCGACCTTGCACAATCTTGGTCAACAAAATTAAGATTCGTCACGATGCAAAAAAGGATACTACGATTCAAAAATTGGCAGTCTCGTGTGACATTTCCGATAAGGTAAACTTACCAATAGATGGACATGTCCCCATAGTTGAACAATTTTTGCTATATTATTTTTAAGACGAATTATTTTTATTTCTCAATAAAATCGTATGTATTATTTTTCATATATAAAGAGGTTTATTTTTCATAACGTTAATTTATTGGAAAAAACTAGAGACAGGGTCGATTTTCTGTCCAACTATATATTGGGATATTCTACATATTTAAACGATCAAGTATTTATTTGCTAGAAATATTGTCTAAAATTAATACATAAAATGAGTTTTGGATCACTAAAATATCAGACAATAGTTTAGAAGTGAATTTGTAGCAGATTTTTTTGTTTATATCTTTTTTAAACAAAGATAAAATAAGAAAATCCTTAACTGTCCAACTATTGGGACGTTTACCTCAGCTCATTTTTTCTACAGACATTTTTTGTAGCTCTCTCCATAAAAGGGAAAAAAAGAAAGCATCCGAAGGTCATTCCGGTCCAATGGCTTCTTCACTCGACCGTTGATTAGGGTATTTAAAAATTTCAAAACAATAACAATTGTAAAATGATAATCGAACGATGACAATCCAATTAACAATCGTCCAATAAACAGAATCCAACAATTGTTTTTTCGATGTAGTTAACGAAAAAATACCTTTTTTTTTAAATTCGGTAATGCTTGATAATCCAACGATGACAATCGATTGACAATTGTCCAATAAATGGAATCTAAAAATTGTTTTTTTAATGTAGTTTACGAAAATTTACCTTTTTTTAAATTTGGTATAAGACTTTAAAAAATTGAGTATTTATTAAAATATTAAATATAAATCTTTTTAATATAAATTTTATATAATTATATTACGTTTTGTATGAAAAATTTCAAATTTTATCAAAATCGTATGAAAAAAAAAACGTAATAATTTCTCGGATCGAGTTCTCTCCGTGAATTTTTAAATCCAAGATACATTTTCAGAATTCCGTTGAATCGGTTGTTTACTCGAACGTGGTCGATAGCACGGAGCAAACCGGTCTCTCGATCGCTTACGAGATTCCCGCGAGAGAATCGTCAGCGCGAGCGAGACAGTGACGTTTACTCTTTCGTGGACTTTTATGGCCAAGCGCGATCCCCGACGAGGAAAAAAAACAACGAGAAGCTTCCAGAGGCGAATCTGTTCTTTTCTGCCAACGGGAGATAAAGAAAATTATCCATCGGCGGAAAATGCGTTGGGTTCTGTAAAAAAAACTTGTCGATTTAATCGAAAATCGAATATAACTGAGTTTGCCTGTTGTTAAATATTAAATAACACGTTCACGCGTCGGAAAAAAATCGATTTTGAGCTAAGGATGTATGGAACAGACAAGTCCAACAAAAAGTAAATTCTTGATGTTCAATTTGTAAAATCCAGACTCTGGATTTTGCTAAAAAGTTGCCAATTTTTTGATTCTTAGTTTGACTGTCATTTGACAACTTGGGCATATTTTCACAATAATTTAAACACTTATTATCGTTTAAACAATTGAAACAAAAATATTTTAGTAAAACGTTTTAAAATTTTGTCTATACAAAAAGAACACTACTACGAATAAATTCACAAGAATCTCATATTTAAAAATTTGTATTCAGTGCAAATTTACAAAATCTCCATAAAAAGCAATACGTTAAATTTCAACAATTTCGAAGTTTTATAACTCTTAATAAACCATTCAGTAAGACGATTTAAAATTCAGCACAAAATTTGTTCATACGCTGAAAAACAAAATATGAAAAATAAATGAAATTCTCATATTTTTAAAAATATCGCTCGTACATCCTTAAAAATGTACGGAATGTGTTCGGGGAACGCGACTGAAATTCGTACGCGCCGAAATTAAGAGAGAAAAGGAGGGAATGGAGAGGCGTTTTCGCGAGCAAACTTGAACGGAGCGGCGGCGAAGAAAACGTTTCGCTTGGAGGGAAGGGGCACGATATTCGCGACGAGTCGTAGTATTCCAGAACGTCCAATCGTCGCGCTTGTTCGGCTCACGCGATGCGCGACCGAGAACGATTCTCGATTTAGATCGACGTTAGGTCGTGAAAGAGACTCACCGTGTTTTCCTCTGAGGCTTGCGCGTAGGAGCGATTCGACTCCCGGACACCCGTCTCTTCTTTATTCAACTTTATTCGGAATCGATTACGCTCGATACTTCACCTTATTTATTCCATGACAGAATCGAATCTGAGCAATTTTAAGAAAAATTTTCATTTCTCAATGTTACCATCTACAGGGACATTTATTTTGACGATTCGTATATTTAAAAAAATCTTCATGTCGCGTATCATCGAATCTGAGTAATTTCAAGGAAATTTTTCATTTATATTTAAAAAAATCTTCATGTCGCGTATCATCGAATCTGAGTAATTTCAAGGAAATTTTTCATTTTCCAATGTTACCATCTACCGGGACATTTATTTTGATGATTCGAATATAAAAAAAAATCTTCATGTCACGTATCATCGAATCTGAATACTTTCAAGGAAATTTTTCATTATCCAATGTTACCACCTACCAGGACATTTATTTTGACGATTCGTAAAAAAAATCTTCCTGTCGCGTACCATCACTTTGTTTGCGGTTTTTAATTACAGAGAAAATGAAAAATGAAACTTCAATTTTCTCTTTTTTGATAGAAAGCACTTTGACGTCGATTTATTTTTGTTAAGGATATTATGAAAATCGAAAACTTTTTAACTGTCACGTAAAATTTTGTTAATTAATAACAGCAACAACAAAACTTTTTGAATTGTTATAATTATTACGGATGAAATTACTTTCGAGATAATTTCTTTTTATTTTGCATAAACATTCGTCCTTATCACACGCGAGTTTATGCAAAATTTAAAGAAGCTTCACCATGCAAAAATCGAGACATTTATTGTTGGAAATCATCATTTTTTGTAACTTGCAATTAGTGTTAAAATTTCTAACATTAAATATCTCGATTATCAGATGGTAAAATATTCTCAAAATTTTTAACATTTTGGTTCATCGTTGAAGAATTTTTGCACGGTTGATCACGAAATTATTTTTAAAATATTGAATCTGATGATTTTGCTTTTAGTTTACATGTGAAGAAACATTTGAAATTGACGATCGTGCAAGAACCTCCTTAAAACGTTTCGTGTTGAGGGAAATTCCTTGACTCTCATTAAGAATAAAGCTATCAGTTTTGTTTTGGCAAGAAACTGGAAGATGTCACAATTCCGTGGTGCTGCGTATCTTTTCAAATCATTAGAATTTAGTGTCGAATTTTGAAGATTATGACTATATAGAATCCGACTATTTTTTTTAAATACATATTTTTTATCGTCAAATACAGAAATTTTTTATTGATAAAAATATTCAAGAACGAAAACTGTTTGGATTGTGTCGTGAATTTTATTTATTGAAATTTCAAATATTCTTAATATCTATAAAAAATAAGTTTCTTCCATTATATAAAAATTAAAAAAATGAGAAAGCTGGTTAATTAAAAAAGACTATACTCTTCCTATTATATGAAATATATGTTTTCACCATTAATAAAGAAATGAAGAATAATCTTCTTTCAACTACGATCAACTTTATTTATAACGAGTTTTATTTGCAAGACTTAATATTTTTACTGAAAACAGAAGCACATATTTGTTATTTACGTATATTTATTATCAATATTTACGATATAAATATTTCCTTTCCGCCATGAACGGAGCTGTCAGATTCGGATTGCCAAGAAGCGAGGACGAGAATCGCATACTCTGGTGATACTAAATACATCTAAAAATAATCAAAGTGCAGAACCAAAAAACGGAGGCGCAATAAATTCCGAGGGACGCTGAGGATCTCTCGCAAAAACTCGTGTGTACGTGCACGCCGAGAAATCGTCCACGTGGCCGTCCGAAGCGTTACAACTTCCACGCTACCGCGCTATTTATTTCGTGAGTCATCGTACTCGCCGAGAAAAAGTGCCAAATTTAAAGAATGAAATGTCTGCCTTTGTGCCAAAACTCGAAGAAATTTTTCCTCCCATTTTCAGTCGTTTATTACATTCATTTTGTTACCTTTGGTTCGTCTTTTTTTTTGTTTTATTTTCGACGGAGTTGACGTTTCAGGGAGACGAGCTTTTGACGCGATTTACCTCGAGAAGCGTCGTCGCGGGGAGAAAGAAGGAGAAAATATCGAAGACTAGGCGAATCGCTGAACAACGCGCGTCGACCCTGAACCGTGGAGAGATTATCGACTGGTGCAAGTGTTCGCAATTACGGCTTACACGTGGGATAGTTCATTGTAGAACGAAGTCGCACATTCTTTACACACGCGAGACGACTACGTGACGTTTGACACGACCAAACTCATGTGTTCTTGACGTTTCAACCAAGAGATACCAATGACTGCCATCTCTCTCTCCTTATCTCATTTAAACGATTCTCGAAATTGCTCTTCCACAAACTTCTTTCTTTCTTTTTTTTTACTAACACTTGTGCAACAAGTTTAAAACGTTTGATTTAAAAGTTTAATTTAATTTAATTTAAATTTAAAAGTTTAATTCTTTCTTTAAATAAATTTTAATGAAATTAAATTAGTAGAATAAATCCTAGTTCAATCGAAAATTTTATTTTAGACGATTTCTTGATTAATAAATTCTGCTTCGATCGAAAATTTTATTTTAGATGATTTCTTGATTAACGTTTTTTTTTTATTTTATAAAAGTTGGCACTTTGAAATTCTCAAAGTCGAGCTTATTGTAAGTTATACTCATCATCTTATAGAAACTGTTTTCCGAAAGTTTATTCATTACAAAGGTTTATAAGACACTTATCCAAGTAACGTCATCCAAAAACTTGAATTTGATAGACAACAAATAGATATAACAAAAATCTAAAAACGTTACTTCAACGTGGTATTAAAGAGTTTATTACAAAATACTGTCACGAGTCGATTACGATCTAATTTTCAATTTTTAAATAAATTAATAATTTTTCATATATTTGACTCATTAGATGTGATTACAAATTTTAGTGGTATGATTTTTTAATACAAACAACAGCATCTGCATATATTTTCAATATAAATATTCACTTGACCCCACTTGAATGTTCCAAAAGTGATTAAAATTAAAAAAATATGTTCACCCGTTAAACCAAAACTTCGATTGAACCAACAAAATTGATTTTTATTTTTCTTTTCGCTATTGTAAAGTAAAAAATATTAAAAAATTCTTTTTACACAATTAATTTTTCAAAAGATATTTCTTTGCGTTATGTCACTATTTGTACAAATATTTTCCAAGGTGATGATATCTCTGCAAATAATTAAAAAAATTCTCATAGAATTTTACATAAACATCAAATTCCTATTATTCGTATTTTAATTTACACGAGCGACAACGCGACCGCTACGCGGCCGCTTTTTTGACGTTTTAATTGATACTTTGCTGTTCTTCTAGACGCATTCTTCATGCAACTTCGCATAATGCACTCTATTCTGATTAATTGATTAGAGATTTCATCTTTTTTTAATATAGGATACATACGCACTGACATTTTTAAAAAGTATTTTGAAACTATATAAATTAGAAACACTGAACTATTCACTTTTCGGATGATTGAAAATATTCGGAACTGACACTCAATTGAACTCGTCGAATTATTTCTACGAAATGTTT
>JAPYYW010002622.1:0-19193 GCA_030522545.1 Cremastinae sp. A BG-2022a
GAAATATTATTTCTAAGGAAGAAGTAGAAACAAATTATTTTGCGAAATGTAAATATGAGCTTTTAAAGCTCGAATTCTTAAATTATTTTTCAAAATTCTATTGCACGTGCGGTTTTAGATAGAATTCTACAATTTTGTACGTTTAAAAAATTTTTACAAATTTCACAAAGTATACAAAACAAAATGACGAATACGTATCGAAATATTATTTCTAAGGAAGAAGTAGAAACAAATTATTTTGCGAAATGTAAATATGAGCTTTTAAAGCTCGAATTCTTAAATTATTTTTCAAAAATCTATTGCACGTGCAGTTTTAGATAGGATTCTACAATTTTGTACGTACTTCTGGAGCTATCACGTCCTGAAAATCGTTCCAGTGAATGGCTCGAGGTAAACCGCAATACTCGCGGAAATCGTTGTAAGACGCTAGGCCATGATCACGATTTCTCTGAATGTCGATAGAACGTAAATCGCCGCCCAATACGTTACGACCTCGAAACAGGAATTGTGTAATCTGGGAAGAAAAAAAAATAAATATAAAAAATAATTGCTAAGCAGGCAGGTGACCCAAATTAATAATAAAATAGTAAATTATGTTTACATCTCCCATCTGAGAAATGAAAAATGTTCATTTGATTGATTAAATTAAATTTCCGCTCAATGAATTTTTTTCCATAAATTTGAACAAACAAAAATGATTTATTTCAACCTCTTTATCGTAAAATTGATCTTGCATCTGCTGAGGCTGCGTCACGAATCCTCTCGTCAGATCGTCCATATTGTTATTGACTTCGATTATCCCAGGTCTCATGAACCAATCGCTGAGCCTCAAAAAGTTGGTGCTCTCGCGTCGTTTGTTGACCAATCTTCAAAAAAATATATATATAAAAATAAAAAAATCAAATATTTTTTCTTATACTCAATTTTATCTGGAAACTTACTGCAAATATCCAGCGATTAGCGAATGGAAAACACGAAAAGCCGAGTTTGAATGTTCATTGAGCACGTATGGTTTCACCGAAGGATTGTAATCGTCAACGAAATCTTTCTTTGGGTAGATCAATTTACGTTCAACAGAATTTTTCTGGCCTGAAAATAAAGTCTGGTCAAAGTCGCAAGATGTATTATAAAAATTATAATTCAAAATTCAGCTTTGAAATTTTTAGAGAACATAGAAATTTCGTTTTGTCGAGGTTACCCAAAAATATAGGCAGCCATTCGTAGTAAGCGATTTGCTGGTTCGCAGCGATCAAAATTCTTCTGCTCTCTTGATAAATAGTCTCGTCGGACCAGTGTGGGTTTATCCTGGCGAGTTTTCCAGCGATTCGGTTGTGTTCCCTGACCAGAATAATTTGGAGAACGGTCAGTTGGGTATTTTGATTAACACGTTGATCACCTAGAATGTTAATTTTTTTTAAAATTTTTTTTTTATTTTCTTCGCAAGCATTCATTCGGAACAGAAAAAAAAATCAATAAAATTAAGGTCTCGATAGCAATGAAAATATTTGGAGTTTCTTGATCACCTAGAATGTTAAGTTTTTTTTTTATTTTTTTTTATTTTCTTTGCAAGCATTCATTCGGAACAGAAAAAAAAATTAAGGTCTCGATAGCAATGAAAATATTTGGAGTTTCTTGACCTGCCGTATAACAAACTTCTTGGCCAATATCAGGCGAGCAGGCGACGGTGACGTTCGGCGCTCTCGGCAGCCATTCCCGATTATCTCTTACATCGACGGCCAAACGACCGCCGTAAAAACTGCGCAAACTTTGAGCAGTCTGGTCGTCCGAGCCATAGACTACTGACAAATCCAAAAAGTGCGTGACTGAGGTTAGCTATAATCAAATTATTGAAAAAGAGATGAATTTTCGTTCTATAAAAATACTTGCAAAAATCAATGCGTTCTCATTTGTACTCAAAGATGTTTGTTAAACATTTTCATTAAAAGTTCATTTGCAATGATGTGATAAAGAGTGTGATGTGATAAACTTTCAAAAATTAATGTTCTTATCTGCAATCAAGAATGCTTGTTAAAAATTTTCATTAAAAATTCATTTGGAATGATATCGTAATCAGTGATAAGTGGTCAAATTTTGGATATTTTTTTTTTCTTGAAGAATGAAAAATATTGTGTAAAATTTGAAAATGATTCACAAATTTTCAATGGGGCTTCTAGGAAAGTTATATATTGATTTATTTTCTTTATTTAATTTAATTTTTTGTTATTAACGACCAAATTTAATCTTTTGTCTAGTAATAAAATTCCATTAGTGATAAATGAATAATAACCTGTTCAGCGGGTCCTCCTCGACGCTGACAACCACTGTCAAGATCAGTCGCACCGCGTGCAAATGTTAGACATTGAATGTGACTGTAAACCGGATCGTTTCTCGGTACGATTATCGGCATGCACTGGTTGTCCTGCAGAAGCTCATTTATCAACCTGCCGTTGTCGCAACACTGTGTTACTCCTGGTCCTTTTATTATAACAATGATTAGAATAATTCGAGTTTAAATAATTACAATATAAGGAGATATTAACGAAAGTACAAAATTGAATTTGTTTTACGATTTAGAGTTTTAATCCAATTTTCGATGGTTAAATTTCAAGTAGCATTATCGATAAAATAAGAGAAAATTATCACAACAAGGTATGTTCGACATAATAAGCCAGTCTTATGAGAAATCGTTTGCATCCACTCTTCGATCGAAAAAAAAAAATATTTAGAACGAATTTTGAAACAATCTAAAATATCTCGTGTTCGCTGGTGTGTAAGGTTTAAGTATTTACCATACCAAGTATGTACCATTACCAAGGTTTAAGTAGTGTGTAAGGTTTAAGTATTTACTATTAACTATTACATCAATATTTTACATTTCACAATTAGTATATTTGGTAAAAAAGACTTATTTGATCTTAAAAGTTATTTATTTATGCCTTATTTAATAGTATCTCATTTGAGTAGTATAAGTATCGCTAATACCTCCTTAATCAACGATTTCAAGGGAATTGCAACCATACAGTCTGCTTTGAAAATTAGTAAAATTTATATAAATGCTCTTATATTATCTGAATAAAGACTTTGATTCATCTTAAGGTAGTTCTATTGGTACAGTCAAATAAAAGGTTTTTATGTCAATTATCTCGATACTATATGCTTTTTGAGCTTAAATTTATTGAGTAAAGTTATTGCAAATTGTTTCAAGAACAACATACTCAAAATTCAAGGTCATCCAAGGTGACCTGTACTTGTTACGTATGTATGAGATTGCCGAAAATAGTGATTTTTGACAATAAATATCTCGAATTCTATACGTAGTGAAACCTCTTTAAATTTAATATACAATTGTACATTGTATTAACGAAGGTTTTTGCAAATTTTCAACAAAATCCTAAGAAAACGATTTTTTTATAAAACTATCTTAAGAATTTTTTTGAAAAATTAGGTGAGCTTATTTAATCTCATACAAAGATCTGTTCAAAAAATTGTGTATAAATTAAGTAAGCACGTTACTTACATATTTATTGTACAAAAATGCAACTTTAAACATGTGCTCTTACGAGAATGTAAAAAAAATAGCAATTTTTAACAAAATTAATATCATAGTAAGGATCTTCCTAATCGTCATGAAATTTTTACAATAAGACATTTTAAACATGTTATTTAATAAAAGATAAAATTTTTACAAATTTTATACATCATTATGGATTTTGAACAAAACATCCTTGATGGAAATATTCAATGATGGTATATATAGCTGTATAAGTACACTGAGAAAAAAGTTTGTTTGAATCAACTGAACGGGCGGACACGGAGGACGAAAGAAATATTTAGTTAATTTAACATGATATTGATTTAATTCAACGAAATTTTTGTTTCTGTGCCTTTTATTTTAGACACGGAAATAAATGTTTGGTTGAGTTTTAAAAATATCATGTTAAATTAACTAAATCTGTCTTTCGCCCTCCGTGTCTGCCCGTTCAGTTGATTCAACCAAACTTTTTTCTCAGTATATATAAATATAATCTGAAGTGAATATTTTAATCATAATTGAATGACTTACTTATCTGCACTAGTCCGGCGATGAGGCCCATATCGTGGGCCATTATTTGTCCGTACTGCATCGCGACCAAGGTCCACTTCGGATCGGGTATCTTGACCTCAGGAAAGAGAGTGAAGCTGAGCGCGCGGGGAGACGGCAATTCGCGATTAGACTTTGAGCGCGCAGGTGCGTGAATTCCTGAGTTTTTGCGTTTGACACGTTAGAAGGAAATTATTAAATCGCGGGAGAGCTTCTTAACTACCGTAATTGCGTTTTGCCGCGCTTATTGTACCAATGTATCTCAAGCGTTAAGCACGTGATCCATAAATCATATTTTTTATTTAACTCATCGCGAAAAATTCGCAAAAAACCCAGCAATCTTCGAGCAACGAGTGCTGAAAATACGACGGATAAACATCTTAATAAAAACATCGCTCGGTTCACGCGATGTTTTCTTTTACGCGTTCCTTTCCTCGTTTCTCTCGTCTGCATTTATTTTTATCGAATTTTCAAGTTCATTCACACCATTAAACTATATTTCTTTATTTATGTACATCTTAATGTTTGTTGAGATTTATCAGTTTTATTTTTTTTATAGTCTTATTCTGTGGGCTGTCGCAAAATACTGTTTTTTTTAAGTAAATCCATCTTCTTTATTTTTTAAACATATTTGTTTATTTCATTGAAACTACTTTTTATTTTTATTTGATATTTTTACTATTTTGTTGTATTATCAAATGCAACAATTGACTAACGTACTCATCTTTATTATTTTTTTTAATATGTACTCTGGGATAAAATTAGATTCAGTAAGAAATTACAATAAATAAGAAATTAATATTAATTAAATTAAGGTTTAAATTAAACAATTACCAACTATAATAAGCTACAAAAAGCATTTGGTTAATATTTACCATCCGAATAAATCGCTGGCAAGAGCCTTCCGTAACGTGTTCCAGCCATGCCCCAAGTAGGATTTTGCAAATTGTTGCAAGACCCGTCGATGTTTCGATAACGGGAATTCGGGGAACAGTACCCGTAAAATGTATCGCCGCAGGTTAAATTTGGCGTTGTGGGATCCCAGAATGTAGGATACGTCGAAGGGTAGACGGAACTTCCTACTCTGAGAGATTAAAAAATTTATTTTTTCATGAAAAGAATAAGAATTTACTTTTAAAAAATTATTAAGGGGTGTTAACGTTTTTTATGACATTTAACTTTATCATGTGTATTTTAATGCAACTTATTTGAATGCTCTTATCTATCGTTTCGGCACATAAATATTATTTTTTATTTTTTAATAAAATGTAGAAAATCATGCACTGCCATTTGCTTATAAAGAATAGGAGGGTTGGACGTGACTCAATTATTCTGTTGTTTCTTACGGAAGCACCCTGAAGAGGATACTGACCCAGATCGACAATTACCTTATTAAAAGTAGGGAATTTTGAAAAGTTTAGAATTTTATAAAATTTGGTGAGCTGATTCTTTAGTATCAAATAAGAAAGTACATCTAGATTTTTCTTCTAAACAGTTATCACAGTAAAAAGAATCTGAAAAAAATGGTATCTTCATAATTATTCTTGATGTATATTAAGATAATTATCGATTAATTTGATAAAGTTCTTAATATTTCGATGAAGATAACCAATTCTTTAGTATCAAATAAGAAAGTACATCTAGATTTTTCTTCTTGGCAGTTATCACAGTAGAAAAAAAATCTGAAAAAATGGTATCTTCATAATTATTGTTGATGTGTAGATGGGTATATCTTGTTGATGTTGATGTGTATCTTCGATAAGGGTAACCGACTCTTTAGTATCAAATAAGAAAGTACATCTAGATTTTTCTTCCAAACAGTAGAAACAGTAGAAAAACAAAAATTGAAAAAAATGGTTCCTTCGTAATTGTTGTTGATGCGTAGAGATAATTATTGATTAATTTGATAAAGTAGTTCCTAATATTTCGATGAAGGTAACGAGCCTCTCCTTGAATAAAGAGTTACTTACCGAGAATGAAAAGCGTAAGACGGGATCAATGAATTGCCAGGCGTGGAGTGAATGATCTTCGAGTTTAGCGAATCCGGGTATCGGCTGCCATGAAGCTTTGTCATTATCGGACACAGAGCAGAAATGGTATTCCATCCGAGACCAGTCTTACCCAAGAGAGCCCTCGTTCCTGGGAATAACATAGTTAATCGGGCGTCGAAGTGACTCTATATAATTAAATTGTCACCCGCGTCGACAAATACGTGGAAAAATAGCTCAAAAAATACAAAATTGAGTAATACCGGAGGAATCTAATAACAGCCTCGGGCCATCGGCGTTTCTTTCTCCCCTTTTATTGGCCACCAATCACACGACTTTTTAGGCTCCCCGCGCACTACCCTCCGGCCCCGAAAACATAAATCTCCGCTTGTGATCAGCTGATCGATGCGATCTCTCGCGTCGTCAATACTCTCCGAAGGATCGTTAAATTATTCCATTAAAATTGTTGAATCGGCGCTGTCACAATTTTCCCTTATTCGTCGTAAATCTACTCTATATCGCGCGTATAAAATATGAAATATACCACAGTGGATAAACTTCATACGGCCAAGCGAGCTATTTACGAGATTTTTAGTTAATAGTGATTCTCGTTGGATATTAATTACGTAAAAGGCACACAACAATTATCGAAAGTATCGAGTGATAAACAAGTCAAATAAAAAAAAGTTTATTTCAAGAATAATATAAAGCAAATATTATAAAGTTTCCATATATGTATAGAAATAATCTATATGTATAATAAATCGTTGGATAGTGTAAAAATTAAATTGGAGAATGCCGAATCGCCAAATGTCTCAAAATTCGGGAACGTCCAGAGTATGTTGAAGGATCTAATATATAGACGTAACATAAATCCTCTTATGGATTTCGTTTCTTGAATTTTCACCCAATTAGACTTTCTCCCCCGTACCCAACTTTTTCATCTTGTTTTCTTCTTTTTTGCACTTTTTCGAGGTCTTGAATTCCCACGGTTCTCTTCTTTTTTATTATTCTCATTTTTTCGCATTTTTTGAGGTCTCGATATACTGCCACATTGACTTTTACTCCACCTGTCAGTTTCAATGCCTCTGATCAGATCACTATCGGAACTTTGGAAAATCTATTGCATGACAGCCCTGCTTTACATAAAGAAAAAAAAGTCCATTACACAGTCCATTATCATGATTTTGACATTTGTATCGTTGAAATGCAACGAATTTGAAATCCCATAGAGGGTAACAGAATTTTTTCATTTTTAACCTTTAAAAGGATTGGGTTCCGTATATAGAGCTGATTCTTTTTGTATTTAGATGCTCGATTTTAATGAATTTTTGAATTAAAAAGAATCGAAAAAAAGTTGGAAAAATTCAGAAAAATTCGTTGCATTCCAACGATGCAAACTTCAAAGTCGTCCATTATGCTCACTAAATAATAAATGAAGATTTTATCTAACTTTGAAAACAAGCAAAAAAATAAAAGTCTTGGATAATTAAACGGATAATTAAAAAAAAAACATTAAACTTGAACAGTATCTGTTTCTAAAGAGTCGACGTTAATATTGCGATGATTTTGAACGGAATGCAATAAAAATAAAATTTTTTCTGTAGATATAATCAGTTTGGGACAACTGAAGCAGCACAAACGTTCCCGGGCACTTGGCCGCCGCTCCCTGCGCATTGCGCTTATGTAAACCGAGCGCGAAAACGTACATACAACTATTTTCCTGTGCATATAAATATGCGCAAAGGGGACTAGATCTATCTCAATTCGTGTTCGTGCACGAGGGTATTACGTGTACGTTACCAGCACAGATTTAATCTGTCACGTCGAGCAAAAGCGGGAGGAAAAGAAACCTCGAGAACACGGGCTCGCACGAACGCGGTTATATTTATTGGTTGTCTTGAAAGTGGTGAAAGGTCCTCCCTCGCTCACGACGAGTCCCTACGAACCGCTACGCCGACTCTGCCAAGAGAAAAAGTCCAGATTCCGCTCATTTTCCCGCGATCCATACGCGCCTCATTTCCAATTGTTTATTTTTGTATTTACACAATACATTTTATCTTTTATTTACTTTTTCTGTTTTTTTTTAAATTTTTTTATAAAATTTTTTCCTTGTCTCTAAAAATTAACGTATACTATACGTATACTCTACTATACATTCCAAAAGTTAGTAAAATCTAAAATTGTTTATATCTATATTGAACCAAAACTTGGATCAAGCTTCAAGATTGACTTTGTATGTTTCTCTTATTTAGTATTATTTTGAAATTAAAAAAGTATTATTTTAAAATTAAATTTTCTCAAATAAAAAAATTTGTATTTATAAATAGCAATAATTTTAAAATACTTTTATCATTTATTTTTATAAGAACAAGTGTTGTAATCTATATAAAATTTTGCACAAATGTCTTAAAAGTTAGAAAATTTTCCCACAATTTTTTATCAAATTCTCTCTATTATGTCTTGAAAATAACACCTCAACGGAGCGTCTTAATTTGTTTGACGATTATTACATAAATCGATGATGAAAAGAATAAAAACTGCACTTTATACATATATGTATATGAATCTTGTTGAACTTGCCTGCAGTCACTGTCACAAATTCAAATAACGATATTTTTATGATTTTCCTTCAGACATAATATTTTTTTGCAATCCATGAATTTTATATTTTATTCATTTAAAAGAATAAAATACAAGCTATTTATTAAAGTTTATTGCATGTAACCAGTCATTCGATTTACGTTCTTTATTTTTATTCGCACAAAAAATGAGTATGATTTTCTCTTGTTTATAAAATTAATTTTCTTATTCAACTGGTTTCACTAAAATTCACGCAATGAGTCATTGATATTCGGATATATTATGGTTATATGCTGCAGCAGAAAGTGAGAAAGCACGTTGTGGAAAGTATCGAGAAAATAGGATGAATTTTTTCTTGTAATCGAAAACAACCCGGTACATTTTCTCACAAATATCTCCGCTTCGGATACTTTCGAGGCGTAAAGTTAATTTATGCGATCCCGTACCGGTTTTTCGCCATAATGCGAATGAAGTGTACCAACGAGCCACGTTAATTTTTTCCCAAAAATATTCCACACTTTCCCGCAATATATGTATACATACTTGTTTATTTCTCAAGTATGAAACTTATTTACTAGTTCTCGGTCATTAAACAGCAGTAGAAAAAAAAATAGAAATAAATAAAAGAAATCGCGCGAAACGAGAAAAAAGTTGCATAAAACCGGTAAGAAATTTTGTAACGTTCTCGAACGAAAATCTCGAATCGAGTCAAGGTAAATAATGAAAATTACACTTTTGCAAGGACCAATGGAGTCTTAGAAATATGCGCAATCATCATGTGGTTATCGCAAAACTTTTTTTATATATTCTGTGAATATAGACAGGTTTGAATAACTTTCCATGCAAATAATACCTATTTATTACGCGTCGGGAACAGTATGCTTTATATTTTTTCCGCGGGTAAATCTCTTACCTTCCTGCAACAGGTGCAGGTCTTTTCAAATTGCTATAGTCATTCCTAGGAACTCCGCGCACTTGCCAATGTTTATTCTGGGCGAAAAAAAGAATCGTCGAAGATTGCTTCGATACTAAAAGGTAAACGTCCCAATAGTTGGACAGCTAAAGGTTATCACACTTTATCTTTGTTTAAAAAATATTCAAAAAAAAAATCTGCTTCAAATTCACATCTAAACTGTTGTCTGATATTTTAGCGAACAAAAACCCATTTTATGTTTTAAATTTAGACAATATTTTTAGTAAATAAAGAATTGGACGTTTAAATGTGTAGAATGTCCCAATAGTTGGACAGAAAATCAACTCTGTCTCCAACGTCGAGCGAGTTTGTTCCAATAAATTAACGTTATGAAAAATAAACTTCATTGCATATGAAAAATAATCCATATGATTTTATTGAGACAAAAATAATTCTAATATTAAAAATAATATAGCAAAAATTGTCCAATTATTGGGACATGTCCATTTAT
The DNA here is from genome assembly GCA_030522545.1 of Cremastinae sp. A BG-2022a. Lineage (NCBI taxonomy): Eukaryota > Metazoa > Arthropoda > Insecta > Hymenoptera > Ichneumonidae > Cremastinae sp. A BG-2022a. The sequence goes on from JAPYYW010002622.1 coordinate 10,077, forward strand.
TGGGACGTTTTATTTTTTACTCAAAGAAATTATAAAGTATATATTATACTATGTATAATACGTATATAAAGTGACAAATATACAAAGGATTATTTTAAAATTATAAATATTATTTTAGTTTTGATTAAAATTACATTTCCAAATCTAATAAAATTTCTGGGTACCAATTATAATTTATAGTATACATACACACGTGTTTTTTCAGTTGTTTCGTTTTCAAGTAAATAAGGTCGAAAAAATTGACGAACATAAAGATTTTGAGTTAAAAAAAACAATAACAGGAAGAAGAGCTACGAAATTTATTTTCAATCGACTCTGAAGTAAATTAGAAATTACTTCGCGTGCAGCGTCCAATTAACTATTTTTTCCCTCACGTATAAGAATAAACAAAAGTGCGATTTTTGTAATATTATCGACGCAACCACGTTCAGAGATAATAAAGTCTTCCACATTGTCTTTTCGACCTGAAAAAAATTGTGACGATGAGGCAATTCATTAGAAACCAAAAAATCAAGAGCTGTTACGTTCTCATGAGTTGGAGAGAGCAAAAAATGGGGAGCTCAAACAGACTTCATCTTTTTATATTTTCTTCCAAAACTTATTCAACAATATTGAGAGTTGCACGTTTATTTCAAGAATTTTATATTATTCAGAGTAATATTTAAAAAAATATTGAACAAAAGCAAAACATAAAATAAAAAACAATGCAAAAAAACGTATGAACTCGTAAAACTGTGCATAAAAAATAAACGGCGAATACAATAAAATAAATGTTTATAAAAAAATTAACTTCTGAGTATCCTGAGAAATGAAAAAAAAATTGGCATTTCTTCGACAATCGAAGCCTGACCTCGAGCTAAATTGTTAAAAATGTCTGTACACGTTGAATAAATATTTCACCGCGAGGAGTGTAAATTGCCCGTAAGAATGTGGCTAAAAACCAAGCGTATTTTGTATCCACGAGGATTGAGCTCTTGATTTTAGTCCGAGAGATTAGTCACTGAGCAATTTAAAATTTTCTCGTCTCAATAAACGTGGAGGAAGATGAAAGTTTAATTTTTTCGAGTTGATGCTCGAAGATCGAGACATCTGGTCGGGAGAGTAGGCGTTTTTCGCCGACACAGGGAAAGACATTTTCCTGTAGGGGAGAGGGGGGTAAAATGGGCCCCCTGAAATTTCTAAAACCTAAAAATAATTGAGAGCAAAATCGGCCCCTAAAATTTTTAATGCGCAAAGTGTTTGGGGGTAAAATGGGCTCACTAGATTTTTAGTAACTTATATATATATATATACAAATATTTTTTCGAGTGAAACGGGCTTCTAAAATTTTTGTCAAGTAGAAATGGTATTGAACAGAAAAATAACAAGAAAATTTGATTCAAGTTTCTAAAAGATCCATAGACCTAGCAAATTTTTATCATTAACTGTTAGTGCATTTTTATACTATAAATGTCATGGCACAAAAACTCACATTATAAAAATTTTTTTTTGAGAGGAAGATCCATATTGCCCCGCATTTTTTCTATTTTTTATTTATAATAGACACTGCAAATTAACAACAAATATTTGACAAAGGACTAAAAAAAAGTGAAACGAGTGAAAAAAACTGAGGTTTCAAACATTTTTTCTTAAGGGGCCCATTTTGCCCCCCTTTCCCCTATATAAAAGAGAATATCCGCGCGAACGAAGAAAATTGAGAATGTGCGCTCTTGAAGAGCTAACGGATTGAACGACACTTGCTCTCGTTCTATGAAAGTAAGAGGAAAGAGTATTTTACGGATTCGCGAGCCGACTATTATAAGCGACGCGACGTTTGCGTATAAAACCGGCGACTCATTAATTTAACTGCCGAGAGTGAGTGAGAGACAGAGAAGTGCCTTTTTGCAACCGAAAGATTCATGCTCTCGAGTCAACGAGGGGAAAAGTATATACAAGAGAGAGTGGACGCACGAGTACGTTTTTATATGCTTTGCAAAGCTCGACAGGTGAGCCGCAGCTTGAGCTTCGAAAAATCCACTCTGTCGCCTTCATTTTTCAAATGACCCTCATTTAAATTCCTCTTTTAAATTTATATACGCTTTTTGCTAAAATTTCATTTCTATTTCACTGAGATTTATTTTGAAATTGAATTATTAATTTTCGTAGTTTCATTCATTCATTCATTTCATTCATTCATTTCATTCATTCATTTTCATATTCATATTCGCATTATTAATAATTACATGTTTGTATTACCCTAATAATTCGAATAACTTTATGAATATATTGATTGATGGATATATAAAATATTATGTTAATATCATTTTTACGTCACTCCATTTCTTCAAATTAAAAAAATTACAATAAATCATAAATATACATAAATTTCGCTTTTAAAAATTGTAAATGTATATAATTATTCAAAAGTATGTATTATAAAAATATCAGTATCCGTATATTATAAATGTAAATAATTTAATGAATATGAAAAGGTATAAAATTTTATTTATCTGATATTATCTGTCATCATTCATCATCATTGTCGATCGTCAATCAATCAGAATAAAAAAGATAAATACGAAATGACTTTGAATAAAGTTATTATTGTATTGAGTGGATGAATAATGTTATGAATATGCATGAGAAAGAATATAAAGTGTCATTTTATTTTTCCATCATTCATTATCATCATCGCTTATTTTATATGTACATTAAAAATATGGATTTATATAGATGAATAATAAAATAACAAAAATTTCTAAAAATATTCAGCATTCCTTGGAATTCATATTGACAGTACAACGATGATAAAAGTATGTTGAATTTAACGATATAAAAGTAAAAACTATAAAAACCAAATATATTCTATTTAAAATATAGAAATATTTGAATAGAATATTTTATTTAGAATTTCCTTTGATTAGAAAAATTTATTTAGTCCTATAACGTAATAAGTAGATACGTATAAGTAGTTGTCGCTTTATGGTAAAATGTGAAGTGCATTTTTAGCAATCGCAGACAAAGTACAGTTCGTATTCGGAACGACAAAAGGTCAAAAGAAGCATTATTAGATTTTAACAATGTTGCGCAGCCAAGATTAGATTACGCGACCGGTGATTAGACAAATTCATTCGTATATTCGTCGCAAGGATGCTGATTGGGAAAGATCCGTATTAGCTAAGAGATGAAAATACAGCGACGATTCTTGTATATACACCGAGGCAAAAATTACAATAAGGAGCACAAGAAGAAATGTGTGTGGTTGTCTGACATTTGTGCAATTACCCGGGCGTCGACGGCAGCGGCGCTAGCCTTGATCCCATGAGGAGACGAATAAGGGAAGAAGAAAATCTAAGATAAGAGTCATGGGAAAACGACGAGGTCAGGATTACGACTCCCCGTTATAATTTTAAGGTAGGCGTCGCGTAATAGTCTGTTCAAAAGTTTGGCTGTATATATACGTGTTAACTAAATGTAAAATCATCACTTGAATATTTTTGAGACACAATTTTTTCAAAATTTATACTAATCTTCTTTGATGTCATATTAACATGTGTGCTAAATTTAAAGAGGCTTCACTATGTGGTTATTGAGATATTTATTGTTAAAAATTGCCACTTTTAACATGGGCTCTTATGAGAGATCAAAAAATTTAACGACTTTTAACAATTAATATCTCGATTACTAGATGGTAAAGATTCATAAAATTTGGCATACATTTCAACATGACCTCAAAGAAGATTTGTGCATTATTTTAAAGAAATTCTGTCTCAAACGATTTTACGCGACTCCTACCTATGATGTGAAACACCCAACACCCAATTTTGAGTGAATTTTCGAACAAATCCCACGCTCGTATTTTTCAAGCAAATGAACTGAAATTTGAATATGTTATGCAGTGTACGCTGTACTAGGGCATTAAAATTCTTGGAATATCAAAAAAATTAAAAACAAAAAACCAAAGTAAAAATTTTTTTTTTCGTTTTTTGAAATTTCAAGAATACCATGCACTAGTGTAGTGTACATTGCATAAAATATTCAAATTTCACTGAATTTGCTTGAAAAATACGAGCGTGGGATTTGTTTGAAAAATGACTCGAAATTGAGTGTTTGGAGACTATCGCCGACCTTTGACGATTCCTAAATCATTTTTCGACGTGTGCACAACACCTGTCGGGAAAGTGTATATAGCTTTATTCTCTTTTATTTTTCCGCAGAATTTCATCGTTCACACGAATCCCCGTGCGTCCAATTTTATTTTTTTATATAGTGTATGTATGAATGATCGTGTGTACGCCCAGTTAATTGCTGCGGAATTGTATCTCAGCGTTTATCTAGGTCCGGTTGAAGAGCGAGAGTTCCGACTCGTACACATTAAATGCGAGTTGCTCGAACAAAGAGCGAGCAATAATGGAATCGGACTGCTTGGGAAAACCCAGCTCACCGATTTCGTGATGCAAACATCTCATCGTTTATTCTCTATCCCTCTTTGCGTTTAAAATCATTCTTTTTCACTTTTCATCGTTTCTTCAAAGCTAAGATAAGAAATTTTTTTTACTTTTTGACAGAAAAGGTGCAATCTCCATTTTACGAATTTTTCGTATTTTGTATATAACGCTCATTTCTATCCTTTGGAATTTTGGAAAAATATATTTTCTTGGATATGAAAAATTGGTCAATTTTTTAAATAGCATTCTGAAAACATATTTAAAAATTTCGTAAGCCAATTTTGAAATTATTTTACTAATTATTCGTAAAATTAATTATTCGTACATTTGTCTTGGAACTTGAATATTTAAAAATGTGCATGAGATTTTTATGAATTTTTTTTTCAATTGGTAAAAGCAATCAACTGAAATTTTGTTGATTCAACAAAATGTTAGAAGATTCAATCAACATTTTTTTTCATTGTAGTTTCAATGCCTGTTGAACCAATGGAAATTAGTCAATTCCAGACTAATAGCGAAAATAAATAAAGGTTTGAAATAAAAAAAAAGATGCTTTGACAGGATCGAAAACAGGGCTGCAACTTCATTCAGCGAGAAGAAAATTATCGTTTTCTGCCCTGGTTCTATCCGGCAACAGTCTGGAATTGACTATATAGTTTCAATTGGCTCAACAGGCGTTGAAACTCGCATTTTCAATGCAGGTTATATAAAAAGATATTTGGGCGGCCGTGAGACTCGGGAATCCGAGCGATGTTTCCCGCGGACTTGAAAGAAGGAAAACAAGCAACAAGTTCGCATGGAGAAAACGTGGATGAGCGGTTTAATAGTCGCTAAAACCGCAGAATCGTATTTTGAGAGCGCGCCTATATAAATTTGTGGAAGATCCGGTAAAAGTGAGCGTTTTATCGACGCGTGAAAAAAAAACCAAGTTCTAGCAATCTTCGCCGGTGGGTGTAGAAGCGAAAATACATCGAGAACGAAGCGAAAAAGAAGCAAGCAAATCACGAGGCTTTGCCGGAGGCCCTAAGACACAAACGCGCGCGCTCTTTACGCTTCGAGGCGAAAGAAAAGCAGGATACGTATACGTGTCTTTTCGTATAGCCGCGCGTATCGCGCGTTTGCATTTTAAACATCGGGAGAGAGGGGAGAGATACGGAAAGTTAATCACGAGACCAATTTCTGGAATCCTAAGCCACAGGGCTAACCCGAATGCGCGCGATTGACTTTCGTCATATTCGCTGATGGGCGGCCCGTTCAGCACGTCCACTTGTCTGCCTTACGTGCCTCCTTTTTTATTCTCTTCTCTCTCTCTCTCTCTCGCCTCTCCCTTTTTTTCTAGCGATATTATATCTTGTGCGGGAGCCTTGATCCCGTTTCGAATATCCAAATAGAAATTGCTACTCGCTTTTCGTTTTTCTTCCTATACCGCTCATGACAGAACTCTTTGTTCGATCGCTTATTTTTCCGCAATTGACAAAAAAAATCGAATAATTGATTTGACATTTTTATTATTTTTAAACGTTTTCATATCCTCGTTATATTTACATTTTTCGATTTTTTATGATAATATTTGCCATGGAATACTTTTTATTTCATCGTTTTTAATCATTTTATTATAATAATAACTAACCCGATAGACGTTGTCCTGATGAAATAAATGTGAATGATAATAAAATAATCATATTCATTGCACAGATCGCGTATAGCAACATAAAAGTAAAAAAAAAATATTTTGTTTTAATTTAAACTCGTTAAGATCTTACTTTTTTCCAATTGCACTAAGAGAAAAGAATGATAAATTTTACTTTACAAAAGTGACAACTATACTAATTATTATGGAATTAATTATATTCTGTTTAGATTTAATCCTAAATATACGTTATTTTACGATAAACACATATTTAATTATAATATTTACACATATTTAATCAACGTAGTTGTCACTTTATGATAAAATCCACTATCGTGATTTCTCTCAATGTATAAACATTCATCGCAATTATTTATATCCCGGGACCATAAGAACAAAACAAACAAAAATAATCAACCATATACATGTTTCTGTCGTCGCTACATGATCGATACAAAAATTATAATTTTGCGGTTTGTCCAAATTTTTCAACTTTCTTTTATAATTGTCTGAAAATTATGTTTTTCTGTCTCAAAACTTTTCCAGGACCATCATAAACAAAACAAAAATAATTACGCATATCTATCGTTAGAATTCTGAGTTCATACAAAAATCCTATAGAAAAAAACACTTTCAGTTTTTTCTAATTTTTCTTTCCCTAAAAATTTTATTTGTATTATTACGAATATTGAAAAAAAATTGGCTGAATCGATTCAGCCGTTCTCAAATAATGCGAATTACCGAAAATAAACAGTATTTGATACTTATTTATCCATACTACATATATTTTGACATTACCTGATGGACACCTTGGCTGATTTTCGAACTGTGAGAAATCCGGGTGCCATCCCTCGATCGATCTCGCGAGTAGGACGAGAGCGACAAAGCTGACGCACGCCTCGACTCGGATATTCATTTTTCTAAAAGCAATAAAGAGAAGAATAGAGTTTATCTTTTCTACGTGTTTGTTTGGCAGTACGTTAACTTTACTCTTCACTTCTCAACTCAAGACCATATTTTAAGTTAAATTTGGCGTTTTAAAATTGCAGAAAAGTTTTTTTTTTGATTAAATTTATTCCCAAATAGTCCATTTTTTTATAGCAGCCGCATTCAAGATGAAATACGAAAAAATAATGTCAAGAGTAGAGAAGTGAAGAGTATACAACAGTTAACGTACTGCCGTTTGTTTTAGCGATGTGTTTAAATCACCGGAGGTATAAAATTCAGGCTCTTCGTGTGATTAATTCGAGATTAAACGGGACAGTTTGATGGTTGATTAAATATTGTAACGAAACTGTAATAGATCGTTGATTACTATCGGATTCATCGAACTGAAACGCGCGTCCAACGCGTTGCACTCGCACGGTGTACACATTCTACTCCGGAGAGCACACTTATTTTTCACTTGTACGCATGCAACCTTCATTTGCATTCGCAATTAGAGAAGAACTCATTTCGTGACTATTCAATTTAGCCATGTAAAAATAAACTGCTGATCGGAAATTTTCAATTAGTCTCAATCACCAATTTCAGTCGATATTCAATTTCTATTGCAAAAAGTAACTTGAACTTTCATCGAGAATAAACGATATTACTATATTTTGCTAAAAAATTTGCCTAACCAATATTGCCGAAAAATTCGAAGAAAACTTTTAAACTTGTAAAAATTCATGAATAAAACTTATAAAAAACATTACACTTGTTCGGTCGGTACAATAAAATTTCGATGAATCCAATATCATTAGTAATTTAATTTATGAATACAAACGTTAAGATCATCATAAAGGATAATCAATTAAGTCACTTTTGAGTGACACAGGACACAAGAGAATTATTTCTCGGAAAATATGCTTTCTTATCTCTCTCAAGAAAAATGTATTTAATTAAATTTCTATTGATTAAAAGGTTTAATTTCATATAGTCATAAATAATCTTGAACTCATTAGTGCGAATAATATATTCTTCATAGCACCAGACACAACCCTACAAATTTACCATTTTATTTTTAACAATGAAAATTTTGGATTGTTATGAGCGAGGTTACCAAAAATTGTCTACGTTTTAACAAATATCGATTCAATGCATACATCACTTTCTAGTAACACCAGAGACATAGAAATTAATGGTTTTATTTTTAGGAGTGAAAATTAAAAATTGTGATTATCGAAAAGTGTATTTACTTTATCGAAAATACAAAGATCACTAAAATTAATCACTTTCAGTATATGCACCGGATTAACAATTCTAGAGACACGTCGTTTAATTTTTCATAATGAAAATTCGAAATCGATACAAGGAAGAAAGTGTATTTACTTTATACAGAAAATATAAAAATCACTAAGATTAATCACTTTTAGTATATGCACCGGATGAACAATTCTAGAAACATGTCGTTTAATTTTTCATAATGAAAATTCGAAATTTATGCAAGAAAGTTTATCAAAAGGTATTCGTACTTCGTGAAAAATGAAAAAAGATAATAAAAACACTGAAACGATTCAGTCTCATGCTGCACTGGACACAATCCTGGAAATTTATCATTAAATTATATATAAATACTGAAAATTCAAAATTGGTATAAGAAAGTTTATCGAAAAGTGTCTGTACCTACGTTGGCATGGACCAGGATATAATCAAGTAATTGTTCGTAGAACGACTGAACAACTGGAATGCTCGTGGCAAGTTTATAAATGGGCGGGAGAAAGTAAATCGGGGGCGAACGTTCGTAAACCCCACACTTCCGAAAGCTCGCCCGAGAGTTTCGATGTCGAGTCACCGTGTCTCCTGATTCCAAACGGCATAACTATCCGGGCGCAGATAGGTTGCCCATTAAAAAATGTCCAAATCATCAACAGTTTTTTAATAAAACTAGTTCCATTTTCAGTCAGAAACAGATTTAAAAACAACATAAACACGTTCTTTTTTTAAATTTCATTTTTATATTTTTCATCATTTGAATTCGTTCAACAGTACATGAGACGTATTTGAAACTAGTTCCATTTTCAGTCAGAAACAGATTTAAAAACAACATAAACACGTTCTTTTTTTAAATTTCATTTT
>JAPYYW010002623.1:0-19189 GCA_030522545.1 Cremastinae sp. A BG-2022a
TATGCAATACTGTGAAACATTATTCATTATTAATGTTTCAATACTCAGTGCTCAATCCAAATTCAAATTTGCAATACCGTGAAATATTATTTGTTTCAATACTCAGTGTTTTGTCCATATAAATGTGCAATATTATTAACATTATCCATATTATATTATTCATTACTCGGGGAGCCCTTCAGAAACACGGCTTTCCAACAACGACACAGCTAAACTCAGAAAATTCTTGTGTTTTTGCGTGTTTAGTGGGCTGTGTCGCAAAAATTCATACCAGTGTTCCAATAAGCAACTCCCACGATGCCTCTGCGTGTCAACACAGCAACACTCTGTGCTTTTTTGCAGTTGGAAAGCACTCTCAGTGTTTTTTCCACTTTTAACATACAATACTGTGAATATATTATCCATATTATATTCAATAATCAGTTTTTATCCATTTTCAATGAGTTATGCCATCAAATATTATTCATAATTTATATTTTAATATTCTTCATATTTTATCAATTTCAAAACTGCAATACTATATAAGTAAACCATTACATCTTATTTCTGTCTCGTTTCTCAGTGATTTCAAGTGTCCAATACTATGAGGATTATCCATATTTTTAAAATTTTGACACTTATTTTCAGCTTTACCTACCTTATTTGCCATTCGTGTACAACATTAAAAGAGGTGAAGTACACGAGGTTCATAACCTAAAACTTTCTGAAAGCTCGAGATAACGAGAACGTAGCAAAATATGTAGGTACATAGATAAACAAAAACTGTTTCTTTACCTTTTTACACGTTGAATCGTCCTTCTGAAATATGTAGCTTTATATAGTAATGATGCTCTTGTTTTCCGAACGAACGTGGTAGTTGGACGTTGGGAAAAAAAACGATGTCGACACTCCGAGAGTCCACAGAACTGTGTCTGTAAATCTTAACGGTGTTATGCCGCCATTGCGCCAAACGACGCCGTCGGACCACACATTGGCGGGAGAAATGCGACCATCAATCGACCACTCACCGCTAACATCTGGCCGCGACCGTAGCGCCAAATTACACCTTTCATCAATTTTCAAAGTAAACAAATTATTTAACAATCTTAATAAAATAACCATGAACACACTAAAAATAAAAAATAAACTTTTCTTCTCGTATACATAATATCGATTGAAAATAAATCTTACGCTACTTTATAAATGCGTAATAAATTTATGTTGGACACTTCCGGTCCAATTCCGATGTTTCAGTTCAAACACCGCTATGTTTGAATCTCTGAAATTTTAAAAGGCGATTTTTCATTAGTATTATAATATATTTATTTATAAATCTGGCAGAAGAATCAAGATATCACTTATAATTAAGTAATACTAAAATAATTATTCTCATATGCAGTATATTTATTTCTCGTCATGTCTTAATAATATATAATGACAATAGAATAATTAAAAAATATAGTGTGCTCTCTAAAAATACAGCTAATATTATGATGTACGCAGAAAACTGCATTTGTAGATGACAGAGTCCGATGACCGTATTACGCGATTAAAAAATAAAAAGAAAATAAATGTATATAATGTAGAGATTGAGAAGGGTGAAAGAATAAACTTCGCTGTAGGATAATCAAAATGTTAATACAAAATATAGTGCAAAATGCGCGCTATACACAACAAGGAGTTTCATTTATGTATATAAAAAAAGTAATAATAATAATAATAATATATTTATAGTTTCGCTAATATATCAATCTTGTCCCCATGAAAACTTAGTCCATGGTAGATACAATAATTCTGCTATTTTAATTATTTGTAGAAACAATGGTCATTCTAAAACATGGTGGTCAAAAATAAGGCTACGATTATAATTTTTATTTCGTACATATTTGATGAAATATGAAAAAATTGTGGCTACCTTTTTTCATATTTTGTTTCTTTAATTTTTTTAAAACTTGACTACAATATGGCTGCCTAGACTGCACTATAAGGCCTACAACGATTCCAAAATTTTATTACTCTCGTTATTCCTTTAACGTAGTTTTTTTTCCGTTTCCATTCTTCCTCTTCGTATCTTTAACATTTAATAATAACAAGCCGCTCGACATATCACTATCAGGTGTTGTTGAATGAAAAAGGAATGAAAAATAAATAAAAAATACTTTCGCAAGCAAAAGCCAAAAACCAAACTTCTTTTTCTTCTTTTTTGCGTTTTCAAATTAATTTTTCTCGTAGGCAATTTGATAGGCCAAAAATACTGTTCACTTAAATTATCATTTGTATATATCGTTAACAAATTTGCGCCTAATCATTTGTTTCTCATCCCTCGATCGTTTCCCATTTCCTCCTTTAATTTTCCTTGGATGGATACACATATAGATTTGATCTAATCTACATGAATCCTTGCACTCATTTAAACAAAGTCCTACATTTTTATATCACATATAATATTGAGGACATATCTACAAATTCGTCTTCAAAAAAACTTTCTTAACTAAGATTTTTAGAGAATAATTATTTTCAACCCGGAGTCAAATTTAATTTTACAAAGTGTTCTCCATTTTGTGAACCACTATTTTTTGAATGATTAAATATAATGCGTAAATTCGAATGAAACACCCTGAATAATACTTTTAGAAACGTTAATGTTTTCGTTTTTTTTTGTATACAGGAAATTGACTCTATTATGGTATTTGTAAATTAGCCAGATTTTCATTCAGGATAAATTTGGACGAAATTTTAAACATCGTTGAATAAGAAAGGTTGTTCGAATTATTGGAGAATTTCTATGCTTTCCTGCTTCCCATTTTTCGTTTTGTCTTCATTAATCTCTTAATAATCGCTAATATTGCTATACTTTGTTCTTAGTATGGGGCACTTACTCTTTAGAGCATCATAATGATCCCTAGAAGAATACGTAATATCTTAATTATGATATTTTTACTCGATTTATTTCCTCTTAAACTCTTTCTCACGCATCGCTGTTCCCTATTTCCATCATTATTATACCACTTAAAAATACATCGCTAATTACCATTACGTTGTAAATAATTTGATTATCGCTTTACCTCTTACTTTCTGTAAAGCATATCGATAAAATTAAACAAAGAAACATTTTATCGTTTGTCAGCTTTCTTAAATATCTGAAAAATGACGGGAAGAGTTTTTTCCACGATTTTACATCGAGAAAGACTTGAAACGAAATTCTTTACCTTGCTTCATTTACATGAATAAAATTTATAAGCTTTTTCTCGGCTCGTGACTTTTGCTCCATTATTTTATTATTAATCGAGCTCTCGCTTTCACGGATACAACGTTTCTATTATTTATTTATTTCATACAGATAACTGTGGAATCGAAAAAATAATTTAACCGACATAACGGGTTCCTGTTACTTTTTCGTTTCGTTACTTTTTTCAAAATTTATATAAACATAAATTATAATATGTATAATGAAGAAGGGTAAAAGTAGGCGTTAGTCGTGTTCTATTTTTTCAATATGTACAATAGTCGTAAAATATATTCGATTCACTCTTTTTCATTAAATCGAAAAATTATTTTTTCAAATGCTTCGTAAAAGTCTCATTGTTTTTGTTTCCTTTTACTTTGCTCCAAGGATACTTTTATTCGCTTCAAGATGAAGATTCGACAATAATCTTATTGGGCTCTCGTTAAACAGAATCACTGTTCGCCGCCTTGTCACTAGTATTTCCTAATTATTTTTTTTTAGTTTCTATTGTTATTATTCGGACTCAGAGGGCCGCCTATGTTATCGATGTCACGTTGAGCCCGTGAGATTTTTACCTTGTCCCGCGGTGTGCCATCCTCACCGGTCTCCATTGCAAACATCTTCATTTTTTCCTTGAAACTCAACTTTTCGGGTACTTCACCAAGTTGGGAGTTTTGTTGTTGCTTCTGCTTTTCTGCCAGACGTTTCTGCCTCGGATCTCTAGAAAATGTTTCAATTACTTTTCAAACATTGTCCTCAAATAATTTTTTGAAAAATGAAAAATTTTTGACGACTCGCACTTGTAAACCTCTTGAGCACCGATTACTCCAGGTGTTGCTCCTTGAAACTGGCTACCTGGTCCTTCTGGGGTGTTAGGGGATGCCAAGAGATTTTCCGCGTCGTTTATAAAATTCTGTCAACAAATAATATATGTTGATTATTTAGACATTATATAGAAATTTTGAGCATTGACTGATAATTTTTACGCAAAACAAACAATCCGCTATGAAATCACGATAAAAGGTGTAAAATCACCCCGAACAAGAAAAATTCCTATTTTTTATGGACAAAGTATATTACAACGTTGAAGATGATGGTGGCGAGGCTATTGCAAGAAAAATAGAGAGACTAGTGAATGGATGACGATGAAGCTCGACGGTGACGTGTCACGCTGTACGATGAGGATGAATTCTTCTTTTTTTTTTTCAACACGTCCACTGTTGTTTCATGCAATTAATTAAACACACCGAAGGCATATAAATTTAGAGGGAGAACGATTCATTAACGTATACCTTATTTCGATACCTGCCAACGAGTGCATAAGAGAACGTTGCATTTTTAATAATTATTCTTTTATAAAAATTGCATTTGTATTTTTACTCATACTTGGCACATTTTCGAAAGAAAACGGTGGATTATTGTATAAAATAACTTACGTTTGGATCTTCTCTGATCGTGTCCATCGTAATGGAGGAGGACGTGTTGGAAGTAATGGACGAAACGTTTCGCGAGGGTTCATTGTTATTGGCGTTAGGATCGTGGAAGGATACTCTCTTTGTCGTCGTGCTCGAGCCCAGTGGAACATTCGACGTTGTTGAGGTGTTGGATCGCAGAGCACTCTGCTGCGACATAACCGCATAGCTTGAGCCACGTTCCGGAGGAGGTGGAGCTTCGCTGCTCCCATTTTGGGAAGCTGTAAGAAGAAAAAACATTGGAAAAATAAGAGGGGAATAAATCACTATGAGAGCGACTTTGATAAAGAAAAAAAAAAGAATTTTACATGGTGGTGAGTTTGGACCGTTGATAACAAGATTATCGAGTCTCAGCATGCCCGGATGTAATTGGTGCTGATTCTTCAAGTTGGACTGTAGTTGTTGTTGTTGTTGCTGCTGCTGCTGCTGCTGATGCTGCTGTTGTTGAGCGTACAATTGGTGCATCTGTTGCTGATGCATCTGTAGCTGTTGCTGCTGTTGTCTGATCTCATCCTCACGTTTTCTCTGACTCTCGTCAAACTCCGCTTGTATTTTTTTCAATTCTTCGATTCTTCGCTGTCTCTCGCGCTCTTCATTTATTTGAGAAACGTTCGACTTGGCATTGAGGAATTGTTGAGCCATCGTCGAGCCGTAAGTCGGTGACATCGGAGCTTGTTGTTGGCTCGGGATTGTTTGTTGAGCGTTTGTACTTTCCTGGTTCGAAAAAGAATTGCCTGGAGCGTGAGAAGAACCTTGCTGACTTGTTGCCGTGTGGAGAGGAATGCTCGTCGACTGGAGCTGACTTCCAACCGGCTGGGGAGAAAGTCCACAGCGCATCGATTGATTATTCGCGCTCTGTCTGAGCAGAGTCTGCTGTTGATTAAGTTGGTGGTTATTTCTGTCGTGAGAAGCGGCCATTCTGAGCAGGCCCTGGACCCTCTGAGCGCTCTCGTTGTCGAGATCGTTGCTCTCATCGTCGTCATCCTGCTGGTTCGCTGCCTCTTCGGCTCTCTTCTGGAAATCCCTCTCAAGCTGGAGAGCTCTCAGTTGCTCCTCCTGCTGGGATGTTCTCTGAGGAAGCGAGCTGAGCTCGGCTATCTGCTGATCTCGCCACAATTTAGCGGCCTCCCGACGTCGAGCCTGTTCTTTTTCACGTTCCTCGCGCTGCCAAGGATTCGTCGCGCTGTACTGATACTGCCTTGCCTGCTGTCCTTGCTGCTGCTGCTGCTGCTGCTGTGTATTCGAATTAGTCGGATAGTAACCACCTCGTGGAGGATCCTGAAGACTTGCCGTATATCTCGGTGTTGATGACTCAGCGCTCTTACTGTACAACGGATGAGTCGATGTGTTTAAAGGAGGTGGAGGAGGACTCTCTCTGTAACCGTCTTCGGGTAAATTCGGCCTCGAGCCTCCGATGCTTTCGGTATTTATTCCTTCACCAGCGCCGTTTTGCTGTTGGCCACTGGGCCCGTTCGAGAATTGAGGGCCATTAAGCGAACCGCCACCAAATTGTCGATTGTGCTCCATTATTTGCCTATTATTCGGATCGTAATCGCCGGGCAATCTTGCACTTTCCATCGAATGACCTCGAACAGGCTCATTTTTAGCCTTCTGTATGGGACCACCGTAGTGATTCGACCCCTTTGAAAATTGACCATATTGCTGTTGATACTGGCTGCTCGTATCCGCGTACGCGTAATTAGGACCAATCGGACGCGACGTGTACGTTGGAGAATTTGGACCCAAATTTGGCGTCGAGCCGATCGGTCTCGATGCTCTTGTGGCGTTCGTTGTCTGAACTGCCGTAATTCCTCTGTTACCGTAATTGTTTGCTCTGTACTGATTTAAAGCAGAGGGCACTGTGCCTCGGAGTTCTCTCCGTCTAACTTCTTCTTGCATCTCTTGAAGTTTTGCTTCCTGACGTATTATGTCACGAGACGATTGTGATCTCGGTGGAGGTCCTTGATGCTGCTGCATCTGACTACTACTACTACCACCATATCCAGATGACTGTTGACCTTGAGGTATGTATGCTGAAATTGGACGATCTCGAGCCTGATTTAACTCTGAATTTGGTCGATTCAACGAGTTTTGGGAACCTCGCAAACTTTTTTGAGTATGAACGGAGCTTCTGAAATTATAAAAAAATTTATATATTATTTAAACACATTACTAACGAGAAGGTAAAGTGAAAACAAACAAAAATTCTTCGCTCAATCGAAGAGCATATAATAGAGTAATGAAAACGAGAGCCAATTTTACCTGTCCTCTCCAGGATTGGGAGGACTCGGTTGTTGTTGTTTCATCGTCGGATCCTGATTTCTGTAAACGCTAAGATTCTGATAAAATCTTTCAGCTTCGTTGCTTTGAATATTGGTGTTCATCTGACTGGGAGTTAAATTTGGGGATGATTGCTGACGACTGACCAGACCACTCGGCGGCAGAGTACCCACTCTCATGGGATCGTGCAAGTTATGGCTCGACCTCAAATGCAAATCGCTCGATTAATGCATATGCTCTCTCTTTACTTGGAATAATTGATTTTTTTTTTAAATAAGCTTTCAAACTAGTTACCGAGAGCGTAAAGAGGTCGCACCATTCATCGCCGGCATTGGGGGTGGTTGAACTGGTGGAGTTACGCTGTTACTCGACGACGCTCGGCTGTATCCTGGATTAAATACTTCATGTTGCTGTTTTCCCTCTGTTCCTACATCTGCGAGTAACAAACAACAATTATTTACAAATTTTCCAAAATCTTTATATTTAGTGTTTTTTGAAGAAAAAACAATTTTTTTTAAATTTAAATGATCATATAAAATTATAAATTATATACCATAACTGGATTTTTAAATAGATTAATAAATAAAGAGATAGGGAAAATAATGATTCGACTTTTTAAATTGAAACTTCAAAAAAAAAAGAAAGATGAAACAACAAAAATGCCGAAGAATGCAAAGCTTAACAATTTAAGAGCAATCACAACACGGAGTTATTCTTTGATCTTTTTATAGTTTAATATTAATATTTAATACTTTATTATTTTTATAGTTGATCAGTTGGCTACGATTGCTCCGAAAGCATGATAAACATATTGAACAAAATGAATGAGGATGACGGAAAGCGATTTACTTACTATGCAGGGCGGGAACAGACTTGCTGCTATGAATTTGGTGGGGGGCCGGATCGTGTCCGAGCCTTGATGGCAGATCACGTTCACTCATGCGGCGGGGTCCTGCGATAGCGCAAAATGCACGAAAAAAAAAAAAACAAATTGCAGACGGTTAATGCACAAACATGCCAAAAAGCGTAAACGCTAATTTTATTTTTATGAACATGCGAATTAAAAAAAAACAACGTCCTTGGAAAATATAAACGTTTGGTCTAGTATCATACAATAACGTTTAAAGATGAACTTTTTCTAATCTCTGATAAATAGACGGAACAAAATTAGCGACTGGGAAATTTGATTTAATTTTTTAAGACACAAAATGTAGTATATACTTCTTAAATGAAATGAGTGAATATAAAAAAAAATGGCAATCTTAAAATTATAAATAAAATCGGAAGCATGCATCCATGAGCTTGAAAAAGCGACCATTAATTAAAACGCATTGTAGAGACAGAGGAATGATGTTTTGAGAGGTATGTAGAACCCAAAGACGGACGTGTAATTAAAAAAGTGTTGCAAGTGAATAATAAAAGTTTTCAGGAAACCTAAAAAATAATAATCGGTTGATTTTTTTCGAAATTAAATTCGTTTTTATCGCTGAACTAGAACTAAACCAGGCAGAGTGCAGACACGTCTATATCTAAATTCTGCACAGCTTACGAGATTCAGAATGAATTTCCAGCGGTGGAAAATCAAGGAATATCCAGTCACCTCTCTCGAATCTCGGTGTTGGTTTTCTTTCAGAAACGTCCATATCACTCTTTGATCTTTTTCTCACAATCAACGACTTTTTTCTCACAGGCTTACAAACTTTTGTTCCATTTTTTGTAGGAATTGTATTGTAGAGAGCATTCTCTTTGTACGAACGACCAATTTTTCGAGACAACTCACTGGTACTTTCTCTTGTAGAGCAACGTTTACAGGACGTTAAATTTTTGCAGTCATGGGTTTGATTTTTTTTCGCAATAAAAAACTCTTTATCATTCGACATTGGAATTATTTCCAAAGATCGAGCACCCCGTTTTGCCTTGATTTCCTTCAAGCAAGCGTTTCTTTCAATATCTTCCTGACTCTTTGATAACTTTTTCGTTTTTATAAACGAATTGGGAAATTTTATTTTAGCTCCCGAAGTGCTCGGTGTTTTGGATTGTCGAAAAAGAATTGGACTCGAGGCCCGTTCGAGTTTCTTCAGACTCGTTGAGTTTCCTTGAGACTCGTGAAAATCTGTGTCCCTGATATTATTATCGCTAAGCGAGATGGTGCTTCGTATCGTTAAATCTCCATGTGAATTTAGCGTCTGAGTGTGAAAAAAATGCATATTATCGCTCGTTATTTCCGGTGCAGAGAAAACTCTCGAGCACGAAGGAAAAACGAAGTATTTTGGAGATAATTCGGCGTCAGAAGTTGGTGGAGTTCCAGTTGTCGATATCGGCTCTTCCTCCGTCGATATAAGATCTTTCAAGGACCAATATTTCTCAAGTTTATTTACCTTCTTGTTTGTGCAATAATCGAGATTCGGTGTGACGTTGACCGTGCTCAAAATCGTTGGAAGAGAATGTTTTCGGAAATGATCCGTGCTAATTTTTCCATAGCTCCTATTCTCTATGAAATCTGTCATAGTTTGCTTGGAATGAGATATCGGTTCTGGTATGAAGAGAGGTGCGTCCGCATTGTCCAAGTTGGCAAATTCTTTCAATTGTTCAATTATCTCCTGTTGCTCAGCCAACGAAAGTTTCGATGAGCTCTTCTTCAACTGACCAGGCTCATCCTGGATATTTTGATCGTTTGTTGCTGCCGCCGCCGCCGCCGGATCATCGTAAAACCCACTAATCATGTCTAGCTCGTTTTTAGCTTGAATATCGAGTAATATAATGCTCCATTCTTTTTCCGGAGTTGTCGCGACGCTCTTGTCCGCTCGCGAAAGGTCGCTCTCCGATTTGTATTCTTTTCGTCGGTTGGATGATCTCGCATGACCAGATATTATTTCGGGGCTTCTCGGCGAGGCGATATCTGGCTCCGAAACAAATTGTCTCGACGCGCTCAGTTTTATCGATTTAAATTTAATCAATCCAGCCTCTCCGAGCTTAGAAAAATGCTTGGCAAGAGCAGCCACTCGGCCGCAGCCGAGTCTTACCTCGTCTGGCGAGCGCCAACATTTGTCTCGATTGTTTGAATCTTCGCTCGATATGTCACTATTTAAGCCGCTCAAATCCAAATTCAATTCTGGCATTGTACAGTGAATTCTGCTCCTTTCCAAGGATTCTTTTTTCTTGGAAGAATCGACGAGCCGCCGACTGTCGCTCTCGGAACTTTCGCTATTCGTATTTTTATTCGAATCGTACTCGTACTCGTCCCGTAGAGTCTTGTCCTCCTCCACCTCGTCCTCGTCGTTGTCGTCGTCGTCGTCGTCGTCAGCTGTCATAATTTCCTCTCGGGTTTCAGTCAAATGACCGTGACAGCAAAGGTGAGATGCGACATCATTCTTCTCACTGATAGAAGAAGAAACGTTTATATCGCCGAGAGAGGATCGGCAAATCGTCGATTTCATTTCTCCAATATTACGATCGAGACTGTTACTTCTAAGAGCTCCACCGCCTTCTTCCTTCTTCCCCTCTTGACGGTCGTGTTCGAGAGCACTGCCAGGACGAGGAACAAATCCACACTGAGGTTGACATTTCATCAAATTTATATGTAAATTGCAGAAATGATGCTTCGAATGTTGTTCAGGAGAGAATAGATGGGGCGAGAGGACGCTTTCCTTCTTCATATATTGCGGCTGATAATTATTTTGCTCTGTACTCATCGTTTGAATTGAATTATCCTCGATCTGATCGATGTAAGGAATCGCACACTCGCCCTCGAATGAAAAACTCTGTCCCGCGTTACTATGTTCGCATTCACAAGAGTTGAGACTATTTTGGGAGCGATTAAATGCTGGAAAAGTGAGTTCAGTCTTGTCTTCGCTATAATAACCGTACTGAGGATTGCAAGTTACGTCGAGGCTCGAACGAGACTCATTTCTTGCTGGATACGGAGGATAACGCTCGACGTGGCTCGGAATAGTTAGGAACATCTGATTAGGCTCTTGAATAATAGGAATCGGTCCCTTACAGTTAATAACTCGGTGATAATCCCTGCTAGATCTCACAAAATCTTGGTCAATCGGTGACTCATCGATCGGATAGATCGAAAGGTACGAATTGCTTGGGAGTTCCGAACGCGAATTTAGTCTTCCGGTTGTTAAAGACGCTTCCTCATCATTACCTACCAAACTCTGACTTTGGTAACAGCACCGATTAGCTATTTCGTAATTACTATTAGCCAATAATTGAGGTTTCAACTTTGCTTCGTGCTGACTTGTTATCGCACCTGGAATCGGCACCCGGTCGACGTTCCAGTCGACCAGACGCTCCTGATAACCATGACTCTGCCTAGTCAGCAAATTTCCCATTGAGTGCGACGTCGACGGTTGATTATGCCCCGGAATCTCCATGTGTCTTGGAGCCTCTAACTGCTCCGACTTTGGTCGGGTCTTGTGTGCTGCTCGTGTTCAAAATGTGAGGGTTAGTCAAGCCTTTTATTCAAAGCGAGATTAGTTCAGACCGAAACAAGCCGCGCATCTCTTTATTATTATATTTATGCCCATTTTTTATTTAACGCTTCAATGAGATACTATCGTTACATTTTACTTTCGTCACTCAATGCTCAGCGAATTTTCCTATTTTCGATAATATACGCTTGGAAAATCTTGAAACTTTTTCCCCTAAATCAATATTTTTGTTATTATTATTTTATATTCTCTTGCTTACTTTCATTTTTATAATTCTTCTATATCAATTTCATTTTCAATGATTTTCCAAAAATAAAAAAGCCAGCCGATCCTCTATGTGTATCGTGTCGATTTATCTCTCCCCTATTTTTTATATATTTTTGTAATATTCTTGACATACCTCTGGTCATGACTGGAGATGGCTGCGAAAGCAACGTGGCTAGACCATGATATATGGCACCCTGTTTAGCGACTTCCAGCGTCACAATCGGGCCCGTTCGCACCAAGTACTCCGCAGCCCTGCATTTGCAAATGAGTATTTTTATATCATGCCTCATCAATCATCCCTCCCCTCCCCACACGAGATAAACATTCAGGCGGCAAACTTACTTCTCCTGCGTTATCCCGACCAAACTTTGTCCATCTACTTTCAGCAATTGATCGCCTGCCGTCAATCTTCCATCCTTGAGGATAAAAATTAAATTATTACCTCATTTACTAATTTTACAACTTGAATAATAAATAATAGACACAAAGAAATTTTGAAATTTTACAAAATTGATGAAAAAAAGGGCGATTAAGAGATTCAATTCGATTTAGAGATATGTACATAAAGTGAGACTTACCGCGTCCGCAGCACCGCCAGCGACCACGCTCTTGATGTAAATGCCAAGCCTATCCTGACCAGCTCCCTGAAATGTACAAAGAGTCCGATACACGAATAACCGTAAAAGTTGTCAACCGCCCAACACCGTGTGTGCGAACAAGGAGGCAAGTCAAAATTTGAACATATTCTTTGTAGCGTAACAGAATTTCTCTTTCTCCTTCGCCCTCTCTTTTTCTCCTATTTTTTATCTCTCTCTCTCTCTCGGTCTTCATGGGCCGCTGACCATATCGGAGAATAAATAACGAGTAGTTTTTTTTTTATTTCAATGTGCATGTGTGCACGCCCGGAGCACATCTAGGACGAAAATTGCTTTCCTGCTCTCTCTCTCTCTCTCTCTCTCTCTCTCTCTCTCTCTCACTCCAGCAATAACGAGGCTATTCGACAATGCGACCAAATAAAATCGGTCGTTAAATAATTTACTACGAATTGGTAAGGTGGATCTTTTAACGTTCGCAAGATTGTAAATCGGAACGAGAAAACAAATAAAAAGTTGTTTTTTTTTCGGCTCTTCAATAGCAGAACGAACCCACAAGAATTGAACAAAGAAAAGAGAAGAGGGAGAGCATAAAAGCCCTTGGTGAGTGAGTGGAGGCGCCCCGCTAATGCTAAGAGCGTATAAAAGTGGGAAAACTCGTTTCTGAGTGAGCACCAGGCGAAGCTTAAATGGCGGCCGCGACTGTGAGACGTGTATCGGATTGTAACGTAACTCCCGGTCCTTTGTCTTATTTAATGAGCTGAACATCAAACACGCGATACTGAGACAAGCCGAGAGAGCGAGTCGACTGGAAAATAAGAAGACGAAAAAGAGAAGGAAAAGCGTCAGGGAATATTTCACACAATGGTGAATTTAACCTTTGCCGCAACAATGCTCAGTCCCATCCCATTCGTCGACTTGTGTAACTTGATGATCTGAATTTCCGGCTGTGCATGGTTTTGTCCAACATGCCCGGAATAACCACCGGATCGATTGCTCATCGCGCTTGGACTTCGCAACTAAAAATTAATATCGATATGCGTTAAAAAACAAAACAACAACAACGAGTAAACTTATTATTTAACAAATAAAATAATGTTTATTTACGTTGTTATGATGATCAATCATGTATATAGTCCAGTATCCGCTGCTGGTCGGTTGGGCGGCCATTCTGCACAGTCCGTCACGTTGAAGTGGCATCAAAAATTCAGCGAGTCCCGGCGGAACTCCTCTGATGACTTCGCAGCTGTAGCCATCTTCTGGCAATAGAAGAGCGAGCGCTAAGCTCGTTTCCTCCTCTAGACGAATCTCTCGACCATCGGCGCGAGCCAAAGTGTCGGCAACGCTCTCAGCGACTCTGACGACATTTTCGATTAGTTCCGGCGGTAGTCTCGGCTCATCCGCAGCCGGCTGATATTTTTGCAACAGTGCTCGAACTTGCAATGAATTCAATTTGAAGCAAGTTGAGCTGAGAGTCGCGAGCTCTTCGGCGTTGTATTTTGGTGCTTGGAGCAAATGCGTCGCTTGCATTATCGTAGCGAGATGACACTGGCTAGCAAATTCGAGTCCCTGTCTCTCTGCCCAGGCTTCCAAGGCATTCAAGCGAGCTTTGAGCCTACGACCGAACCATCTAACGCACAAATTTCCATTCGAAACGAGGGCGTTGAAGGCAGTCGCGTTTATTGCGTGAAACAAATGACTGAAGAGCTGAATCGTTAGCGCTGCATTGACTCTGCAGCGTCTCAGAAGTGCCATGGTGTTGGAAAATATTTGAAGAACTCCAGCCTCTTTGGCGGGCTCGTCGGCATCCGCCATGAACTGCGACATGGCCGGAGCAAGTTCGAGCGAGATGCATCTAACCAACGAGGCGAACGCCGTGTGCACAGCTTCCGCCAGTATGTCCTGGGCCCTCGTTGAAAACGCTCCGACGTGTCTATCGCTTTTCAGCATGTGCAACAGTTCCGAGCCGTTTGCCAGCCACAGGCCAAGAGACGAGGCGTCCATGTAACGTTCTTGGATAACTCTCTGAATCATTGTCGCCACTTTGGCTAGCATCACTGTCAATCTGTGAGCTCTTTCCGTTGGTTGTAATTCCGGCCGATAGTGCGTGCTTGCCCGATATCGAGCTGCCAAGTAAAGAGTGTACGTCGGTGCGAGCTTGAATTGTGGCGCTGACGGCTCGACGTCCGTTATAACCGCATGAAGAAAAGCCTCCTCGGTTTCTTCCAAAAATTCCAATACCGCAGGTAATATTGGATCTGTTCCTCGAGGTTGCTGCTGCTGCTGCTGTTGCTGTTGCTGCTGCTGCTGTTGCTGTTGCTGACGCTCATATTGAGAAAGCCTGAAATGAACGAACAAAAAAAATGGATAATCGAAATTGAATTATTTTTTAATAACTATTATCTGCCTTACCTCCTGAACAGGCGTTTAACACCATGATCAATGATCGATTTGAAGAAATTCAAAGAAAAAAGTTACCTGTTGCCGTCACGGCTGCTCGTGAGGCTCGCAGTCTCGACATTACCATCGAGATCGAAGGTCGTCTCATAATTGTGAGTGCCCTCGGTTGCTTGAGGATTGTGCGAACAAGTCCGTGGACTCGCGGCCGAGGACTTGCTCGGGCTCGGCGGATTCGAGCCGTTTCCACCATTCGGCGTGCCCGAACCCGACCTCAACTTTTCCGAACTCATCTCCTGACCGTTTGCGTCTGGCGAACGTCTACTCGACAGCAACGTGCGTATGCCAAAAAACGAATACACACCAAGCGCGCAAGTGATGAACAAAAAATTTTTAAAAACATTTATGGGTAAAGAATGAACTATCAAAACAATATCTAAAAATATTATCAAGAAAATAAAAAAATTGTTGAAATGTACTAATCCGTATATTATTACATTTAAAGCAAAAGACTTGGAAAAAAAAATTCAACATCTAAATTAACATGAGCTCAAAATGCAAAATACTAGACTAGGCTAGAAAAATGCTAGTATTAAAAAAGATAACGTGCACGGAGATGCACGAAGCGTTCACGCGTGTGTGTCAGTGACGTTGAGCGGATAAATACGACCAAGTTTTATGATTTATCGAGTACAAAAAAATTACCTGTCGTACGCGTAATCCATTTGTCTGTTCGAATCGTGACGTTGTCTTATGCGATCTTCCGGCGCAGGATCTATGAATCTGAAGGTATGCATTCGACCAAATTTTATGATTGCTCCATTCTGAAAAGAAAGAAAAAAAAATTATTAAAATATTGACAAAAATATACACCAAGTTTGCCGAATTGACATTCGGCGACGTCGACGACGACGACAACTTCCCCGAGGATAAAATAAAGTAAGTGCGAGGACGAGAAAAGTATTCTTGTGTTACGGATGAGACTCGATCGGGTTAATTCTTCAAATGAAACTAGATCTTATGAATGAAAATGATTGATCGGTATAATATTGAAAGATAGGATATAAAATGTAAAACCTGCAATATTGTCGTCTGGGTTATTCTTTGATTGTTGACGTAAGTGTGAGCGTCTCTGGAGCAAGGTGTAAGGGTTACGATGTTTTCGGTAAAGGCTATAACACAGTGCCTGGGCATAACAGTGGAACCTGTGAGGGTAAGAGTCTGGGCCTGAACGGCTTGCGGACCGATCGGCCTCTCTGATCCAACTTCCGTCACGTTCGGTTGTAGACGATGCCGAACCCCCGCCCCGTTCGGAATCTCCGTACCGTCTGGATTTAGCTCCAGTAAAAATGGCAATCTCTCGTCCTCGTATCTGTGATCGTACTCGCTCCATTTTCCACTGGGTTTCTTTTTTCGCTTCCTCGGAACGTAGTCCGCCGGTCTTCTCCTCACGTGAAACATTATCGAGCCTGCCAACAAAACAATATATCCATTCCCACCCTTTATTACTCTCTTTTCCTTATTTCAATCCTTTCCAGTTATTCCATCATAACATTTTATACACACACACACACACGCAGATATAGTAATAATTTATCTTAATAAAAATTCACATACACAATAATATATAACGCCCTCTATATTGAGATCTAAAGGTGGGAGTGTAGAATATTCTAGTATAGCCATTAAAAAAATTAACATTTCCCTCCCGCGTACAGAATTTCCTCTGCGGCGAGAAGCGAAATAAAGAAAAAAAAAGGAACATTTGCGTTGGGCAATGGAAGCAAACTGCTAATTAGATAACTGTGAAAGTACATGTGCGCTTCGATTTGAAGGAAAAAGAATATGAGTAGCCCACAGGCACGAGAGCAGGGGCAAAAAAAAAATATGAAAAAAAAAGATCAAGAGGGTCGTGTGGAAGAAAAAAATCGAATATCGTCATAGCCTTGACCCTTCCGCTATTTTCATTCTCACTCACTTTCTCTATATCCCATTGATCCGTTTGCACGCTTATAAAAATAGTAAACTGTCCACTTTTGCTTCGTACCGGCCGAGCACGTTAAAAAATTTGGTTATATAAAGTATAAAAAAAGAAAAACAAAAGAGAAGAAGAAGAAGAAGAAGAAGAAGAAGAAAGGGAGAGCGGCGGCGGCGGCGGCGGCTCAGTAATGCCAGTGGGCACGTGCGTGTTCTAAATATTAAAGAGTTTATATTCGTATATGCGCCACGAACGAAATTATATCGAGGCCCTCAACTGCTTTTGGACTCATTGAATTTTTGCGTAACAAATAAAAATGTAACCCTTTTCATCATTTTACAAGAGCTTTACGTATAATGTACTTTTTATTTATTTCGATTTCACTTAATTTCATATTAATATACAAGGGAAAATACATAAAAATGAACTCTGGAGGATATAGAGGCTCAATATTTTCTGCCTGACGCACCAATTATAAATTTCAGTCTTTACAGAGGACAAAATATTGAATAATCATGCGTAAAAACAAAACTGTTATGAAAATAGTAATAACTATTATCATTATATACACATATATACTAGAAATTGATGTATATAAACGATTGTACCGCAGCAATTAAAATTCTTTGACCATCCCATGTCAAAGAAGAAGTAAAATAGAAGTATGGATACGCACAAAATGACGCTTAGAAAATAAATAAAAAATGATGATTGTTGTTTTTTTGCTTTTCAGACTCTGATGTGCACTATGTGAATGACAGAAGAGAGGAAATTGACGTGTCGCGGCACTACAATAATCTCGGATGCCGGGACGAATCGTGGCGAGGAGCAACGTGTACGAGAAGAAATCGTAAACTGCTGACGAATCTCGAGCAACGATCTCGAAAACCAGAAATAAAGGGAGCAAAAGCCAGGGAAGGGGGAGAGGGGAGAGAGAGAGAGAGAGAAGAGAGAGAAAGAGGAATATGAATTTTCCGATGTATATGTGCGTCGTATAGTATATGAAAGTAGGATGGAATAGGGCGAGTATCCCACTAAAAATAAAGATATAAAGATACAAAACAACATCGGTGAAAGATCATTTCACCCAATATATTTAACACCATTGTTATTGTTTTCTCATTTCTTGGCATGTTTTTTTTTGTCTCTATCCTATTCCGTACTTTCAGAATATTTTCTTCATTCGCTTCGTCCGTTTTTCACTGTTCTCCTATACATATAGTATATTTATCCAAATGCGGAACAAACGAAGCAAAGTTTCATTGAATTATTGAAAATTTGGGTAGTTGATGGATTTGAAATAAAGTGGGCGCGTACCAAATACTATATCATCATCCCCTGATGATGTACTCGTCGATATATACGTAAAATTTGCTCTGACAATAGTCTTTATCTCGAGCTCTCCCTATATATATACATATATTTGTCGCTTTTATCCCTCACATCCCCCTGTTGTCTACCTGCGCTTTGTCTATTATCGCGCATAGAAGTTGTATTAAACTCGATTGGATTCACTCGAGAACGTTCAAGTAACTCACACAATACGAGGGCTCTTTTTCACTCTCTCTCTCTGCCACGCACTCGTCGCTGCGTATCTCTCATGATACATACAAAATATGTATACGCGGTTGCAATCAATGAATATCACAACGATGTATTTTCACAGATGGCGCTAAATTGTAGCATCAATTTTTCCTTTATACGTAAACCCTCCGCGGTATCGCGGGGTCGTTAACGACACTAGTGGAATGATCCGTTATTAATTTGTCGTTAACGGAAAAAAAAGGAAAAATTTGCACAGCTCGAGCCCTAGAAAAACTTGGGCGAATGAAAACTTACAGACGCACTGCTTCCTCCGATCAGGCAGTTTGTTCGCGAGCAGTAACACGTGAGTCAAGTGGACGATGGGGTCGTTAGCGACCCTGCGTGACCGGCGCCTTAGTAAAACTTGCTCATTATTAAAGAATGTTACAATAACTATACTTTGTCCAGTAGAATCAGTCGAACCGGCGCACTGATTTTTTCCAATATTAGGATGTCTATGTAACAAATAACTAAAAAGACTTTCTTTTCTAGCGTTTTCGCTCTCAGATATAGGTATATTCACCGCTTTAAAAATATAAACACCTGATGGGTTAAAATTAATGTTGATTTTTATTGTAGAAATTTTATTTCTTTATACGAGCGACAACGCGACCGCTTTTTGGACGTTTTCATTGATATTTTGCTGTTCTTCTAGACGCATTTTTCATGCAACTGATTCGCATAATGCACTCTATTCCGATTTATTTTCTTAGAGGTTTCATCTTTTTTTAATATAGAATACATCCGCACTGACATTTTTAAATAGTATTTTTAAACGATATTATTAATTAAAAACACTCAACTATTCACTTTTCGGATGATTGAAAATTACATCGGAACTGACACTCAATTGAACTCGTTGAATTATTTCTACCAAATGTTTTTCGGTACCGAACTATCTGGCGAGACCCGACACGTCTTACTCCGACACTTTACACCGGCCTACTGATTCCAAATTTCGTCATGAAACAGAA
>JAPYYW010002624.1:0-19173 GCA_030522545.1 Cremastinae sp. A BG-2022a
AGCTCGGAACTCAAGTCAGAGTGGGGGAAGCGCTCGAGCGAAAAAGCGGGGAAGCGTTCTTATTAAATCGTTCTTATTGGCGTGTCGGACTGTATTTACCTTGAAACAATTATACAAAGTTCATTAGGATTTTGCAAGGTTACCATTGACCTGGCAAACTCAACTCAAACCTTATAAAAGTCTCTCATATGATCATTGTCCCTTATTATGAATAATATAATAATAAGATTAATAATAATAATACGAATTATTATTATTATTATTGTTATTGTTATTGTGAACAATAAGGACGAATAACTTATCTCATTATTTATGAAAATATTTATGAAAACCCTTCCATATTCTTACAGTATTTAGGGTTACCTCGAAAAAAAATTTCTAGTCGAGTATAGAGGGCGCTTATTTCCGGATAAGCTTTCGCGCCGCGACGTCAGATTGGCGAACCGCCAGTTTATTCTTTCTTCGACCCTTCCTTCGTTTTCTCCACCAGCTTATGTATTTCTCCCGGAGAGACGGGGACCGAGTTACGTACGCGCGTATAAAAAGTTTAACGCCCTCGCGCAACGCTCTCCGTTCGTTTGAAAGCGCCCGAGAACGAGCCTCTGTAACGATCCGCGGCGAGACGTAAAAAGAAAATGATATGAAAAGGAAAAGCGAGGAATGTCGGATCTCCGTGAAAGCTCCCTCCAGACGAAACAAAACTCCGTCTCGCACAGAAATCACGGAGAAATAAGAATAAGACGCTCTCCGATTCGAGCCTCTCTCAAAGACCTTCTTCACTGCGGGTGCGGACTTTTATTGCGGAGCTGGACCGTTTGGCCGATCGCCAAATCAACTCTCGGAAAGCTCGATGCAGCAAAATATTCTTTTTCACTATATATATTGCTATATATATATTCCTATATATTGCTTTGACTTTTCGCCATCGCTTAATAATTATTTCCGTACAGGGCCGTATTCTAGTCTGATTGGAATTATATATTTAAACTATAAAAAATGAAAAATCCATTATTCATCATTGTACAATTTTTAATATGCTTATAGTAAATTTCTATACATTATTGTTAAAGGTAGTTCTATCGGTACAGTCAAATCCAAAGTTCTTATCTCAATAACATATGTAGTTTTTCAGCTTTAGTTTATTAAGAAAAGTTGTTGCTAATTGTTTCAAGAACAACATACTCAAAATTCAAGGCTATCCAAGGGGACATGTAATTGCTATATACGTATGAAAATTACGAAAAAAAACCTTACCAATTTTTTTTAGAACTAAGGGAAGCTTCTTTGAAGTATTGGGTTGGCACAAAAATAATGAAACACACCTTAGAAAACTTTACACTGTCCTTTTTCTAATTTATTTTGTTTTCGACTATATTCTAGAATATTGTCGACCATTCTACATACTTAAGGTATTAGATACTATAATGGGGATTATACATAACTGATTAAGCCTTTTGTATAATAAAAATAATAAAATATATGAAACGTAAACCAAGTGTCTTATTATTTTTGTGCCAACCCAATATATAATAAAGAACTATGAAAAATTTTAAGAAGATTCACCATCTAGAATTGAAGACATTTAGGATGGAAAATGACAATATTTAACAGGGTTTCTTACGGAAGAGTACCAAAAATTGAAATTTTTAAAAATGAATATCTCCATTTCTACACGGTAATGGTCTTCAAATTTGATACACATACATATGTATGCTATATCAAAGAAAGTTTGTGCAAATTTTCAATGAATTTCTAAAAAACCGATAAAACTATAGAACTACCTCAATAAGTCATAATCTTGTATTTTTTAATACCAAATTATCATGGCCAGAACTCAAAAATATACATATATACTTTTAGATTTAAAATATAAAAAAGTATAATATGGTCACTTTTTTATATACGAAGAGAATTACGTGGTCAAATGAAAAAATTCAAGGTCACTTTTTTCAAAATCTATATTTTTAAAAATTGCTCAATATTTGTTTGATAAATTAAGCGAAACTTCTTACTTGAAGTTGAAAAACTATTCTTTAAAAAATATTCTACAAGAACTATGCAAAATTTTAAGAATATTCACTACGTAGAAGTCAACATATTTAGGGTTGAAAATCGTAGTATTTAATATGTACTGTGTGAGAGAGTGCGGAAAGTTGTGATTATCAATAATAAAATATCTCAATTATTTCGTATTGAAACCTCTTAAAACTTCATATACTTATACATAACAAATCAAAAAATATATTCGTATAAATTTTAAACGAAATCCAAAGAAAATAATTTTTCGATGCAACTGTACACCTTGAAAATATAAACTAATAAAAAAAATAATAAGATATCAGCGGCCCAGTAGTTGAACATATATATGGTCCAAAAAATTGAACGATACTTCCTGTATTACTTTAAATATTGTATTTGAATTTGTTAAATATATAAACTTACAGATTATTTTCTTCCAGACAAATATATGGAGATCTATTTTTCATATCGTTCAACTATTGGACCAAGCTCTTTAAAAATTGTTTAACATTAAGACACAAGGTGGCTTTTGGATCACAAAATATCAGACAGTAATCTTGATATGAATTTCAAACAAACACTATTTTAAAATAATTTAAATAAATAAAGGGAGAAACCCCTAGATGTTCAATACTATTTGAACGTTTATATCTATAGAATTAAAAAAAAATAACGTTATATGAATACGGTCGCCAAGATATGAGATTCTTTTAGCCCTTTTGTCAAGACGGAGCGTCGAACGAGAGAAGAGAGGTGAGAATCGGCGGTCACGCGATCCCGGGTAGCGATTCCTCGTGGAAAGCGAGCATGAATACATTATAGAGAATAGAAAGGTGTGGAGAGAGCGCGTGTCCCCGGCGAGGATATTAGTCGGTGTTCGTAGATAATCCGAGGCATTTTACACACGTACGAGCGCGAGTGTCTCGAGGGGTACGCACGGTCTCGGGAACTCCCGGAGTTTAATGAGCTACGCGCGTTACGGCGACGTGGCGTGGGTGGATGCTGCCGCGCGGAGAGAGTCGGAGACGCTGCCTTTTTCACCGAACATTTTTCCCGATCGAGATATTCATCATCCCCAGAAAACTTTTTTAAAAACCATTTACAAGGCCTGTTGACCAAAGTAAACGGAATACGAAAATTTTCTGTTAAACGTAACGAGGCTTTCTTTGAGGTAGTTCTATCGGTACAGTCAAATCAAAAGTTTTTATCTCTATTTATCTCATCCTTACCATGTGATTTTTGAGCTCAAGTTTATTAAGGTAAACGATTTTTTTAGGAATTTGTTTAAATTTTGCAGAAACTATCTTTGATGCCATATGCATATGTGTGTTAAATTTTGAGACGTTTCTCTGCATAGAATTCGAGATATTCATTATCGAAAATAACCAATTTTTCTACTTTCCCATAAGAGCACGTGTTAAATAGTGCAATCTTCAAATCGTGATATCTTGACTTCTAAGAAGTGGACCTTCTTGAAATTTGGTACAGCTTTTTATAATCAAAAAAACTTCAATTAATTAAAAAAAATCCTAAATAAATTGTTTTTCTAATTTTTATATATACGTATGAAGTACGGATCACCTTGGATGACCTTGAATTTAAAATATGTTGTGCTTGATTCAATTAGTAACAACTTTTTCTAATGAATTTAAGCTGTAAAACCACATGGTATTGATAAAAACTATGTTAAAAATGTTTAATGTAACTGTAATAGATGAACTACCTTAAGATAGTTCTATCGGTACAGTTAAATCAAAAGTTTTTATCTCTATTTATCTTCTTACCATGTAATTCTTGAGCTTAAGTTTATTAAGAAAAGTTGTTGCAAATTGTTTCAAGAACAACATATTTAAAATTCAAGGTCATCGAAGGTTACCTGTACTTGATATATACATATGAAAATTACGAAAAAAAAAGTCTTACCAATTTCTTCATAAACTAAAGGAAGCTTCTTTGAAGTATGATAAAGAGCTATGCTAAATTTTAAGAAGGTTTATCATCTAGATTTCAAAATATTTAGAATTGAAAATCGCAGTATTTAACACGGGCTTTTATGGAAGAGCACTGAAAATTGGGATTTTTAACAATAAATATCTCGATTTGTACATGGTGAATCTTATTAAAATTTGATATGCATACGTATGCCATATCAAAGAAAGTTTGTGCAAATTTTCAATGAATTCTTAAGAAGACGATAAAACGATAGAACTACCTTAAGAAAAGTTGTTGTAAATTGTTTCAAGAATGAAATATTCAAAATTCAAGGTCATCCAAGGTAACCTGTACTTCTTAGGTATTTATGAAAATTAAAAAAATCAAAATCTTAGGATTTTTTAAAAAAACTTGAGAAAGCTTCTTTGAAGTACAATAAGGAGCTGTGCAAAATTTCAACAAGTTCCACTCCCCAGAAGTCAAGATATTTAGAGTTGAAGATCGCAATATTTAACACGTGTTGTTATGGGAGACTGCAAAAAATAGTTATTTTTGATAATAAATATCTCGAGTTCTACGTATAGTGAAAGCTCTTAAAATTAAATATACAATTGCACATTGAAGAAGGTTCTTGCAAATTTTTAACAAAATCCTAAGAAAACGATTCTTTGTTAGAACAACCTTAAAAAATTATATTATACGTCTCTGCAAAGTCCACGAAATTAATTAAGTTTAATAAAAGATGAATATTTAGTCAGGAAAAATAGGGAGTAATCTCGTAAACTGGGGAGTAAAAAAAAATGCAGGAAATTTAGAAAGTGCACGCGAGTGTCGAAAGGGTTAAGAAGAGTTCACGAATTTGAAGATCAGATTCGCACTGGTGGGATTTAGCGGTAATTTTATTCGAAAATAGCGTGTGGGTGAAGGCTGGAAGCGACTCATGCGGGTGAAGCGAACTCTCCTCTCGTTGTTACAGAGACGTTGGAAGAGGGAAAAAAAGGGCTATGTAGACGCGTATACTCGTTTCTGGAGCCATTAGACTGCCCCGCCCTCGCGAATCTCCGGAGAAACTCTCTCCAGCTTGTACACACGCACATGCAAATTTTCTTTCCGTAATACGTCTTCAAGGCACTCTCCGGATCCTCGCGTAGACGTCGCCGTAGATTTACGTTACGAGCACCTCGAGAGCCCGTTTCATCGATAATTCTGTCTATGCGCGCCGAAGCTCCGGCAACGCCAGAAAGAATATGCGTGGACGTATATTCCGTTCCGAGCGACTCTCCCGACTTTGCGGATAAATTGTGTCGCTCCTTAACTCACAAGATTCCCCACTTCGTTAGACAACGGCCCCGAAGATAAAAAATGATAATCGGATCTGAGGCATCCTCCGGCTAGGGGCCGAGCTAAAGATTTATCATTGATTTCCTCCGAAGAGATGAAAACACTGTTTATACGCATACAACGATAGCTAGAACATTTATTTATCTATTTTTAAGAATGCATGAACGATATTTTTTCAAATATATGAGGATTTGATAAATTTTTGATATTTTGTTCTTAAGCGTACGAAAAAGTATTGTGCGAAATTTGAAATCGTGTCATATCATATCAGGTCATGCAAAATACTCATCGGGATAAAAAGTTCCACAGTTATCAATATTCCAGATCTAATATTAGTATTATCATCGCAGACGCTGATAATTAAATCGTAAATAAAAATTTTGGATTTTTTTTACTGATTTTTAAATCATATTATATTTTTTCAGTTCTTCGTGAACTTCTTATCCTTCTAGACCTTGTTATTTTTTTATGAAAATGTCTCAAGGCTACACTGAATTTTAGGATTTATGCTAATAATATGCTCAATAACGGCAAGTGGAATTGTTAGAAAATCGAGAAAACATATCAGCCACTGAGAGACGGTTGTCATGCATTAACCACTACTGGAACTTCACCATGCATTAGCTTCTAGAGTACATGTTAATTAAGAACTCAATAACGGTATATGAACCTGGACTGACGTTACCGGAATATAAACAGCCAACTGAATATTGACGTACATATACTGGGGCTGCATTAGAGACCCGCCATATATGACGCTATTCGTATATATAGGTATCGAAATACTTCAAAACAATTTCCAATATAGTACTTTGTACCAGCCGCAGTAATTGATCTTTTGATCTAATATTGGCTTTTGAAGATACCAAAGACTATTGAACTATTTACTATTTACTGTTTTTTAAATTCCTAGTTTTCGGAATTGACTATTGAAGACTATTGAACTATTGGGTATTGACTATTTTTTAAACTGACTATCAAAGGCTATTGATCTATTGAAGATATTCCCTATTAGAGATCTCCTGATTTTTAATTAACTCTGATATCTATTATTGAGCCCGAAGCATTGTCTGCAAAATAGTAATTGCACTTTGTGGTAGATACCATCCATTGAAGGTTTACTGTAAACCAATGCAGGCAACCTCTAGGCTAAATAATAAAAAATAGAGTCATTGGTGCAAAACCAGAAGATTGACGACAACCAACGATTGGATTATGTATCAAATGGCTGATTCTATAGCCAATAATGTAGATGTAGCATATGGTGTCACAACATTAGGTCAAACAATAGACCAATTGTGGACTATGTATAAGATCAATTTTAGGCATCAATGGTCAACTGCGTCCAGTCATCCATTCTTCATACCTAACACCCAGTCATGCTGTACATCGGTTCTGTTGTAAACATCAGCAATTGCTTCAAGAGGCCATATGTTATCGTGTCATGACATTCATACCATATCACATTGTATCGTGTATACATAAATTCAAAGTTAAGTACATATAATTTAGTTAGCGATTAAAAATCATTGACGGCTCACACGATACTGAATAATTTTTAAAAATTCAAAACTCTCTTAAGTAAAACTCGTAACAAGTTCTCCTAGTTATCTCCCATTAATTTCCAACATATCAAAAAATATCCAACAGCTTGAAACTACGGCCTGTTTCTCGAAAACAAACTCTTATGTAAGAAACCTAATAATGTAATGAGAATAACGGACAAAGTTTATTCACACCCTGACATTATTTATTAAACGTTTAAAGGCCATAATAAAAGCAATAAAAAATTAAAAACAATAGGCGCTTTGCAGATTAACCTTTAGCTCCGTAGGGAAATGTGAGAATCGATTGGAAAGAAAGGAGACAAGAAGCCGAGAATTTCGCGACTGTCGAAGCGTGTCACTGGCCAGTGATCTGCTATTTATCATACATCGGGAACGACATAAGCCCGGTGACTGGTCGCAGAACGAGCGGGGAAGGGAGGGGACGAGGTGATCGATCGGTAATGATGAATGGAAACCGGCTGGGGAGGTCATACCGCCCTCGTGTTTCTATTAATAGCAATAGACCGGCCTCGCGCAGTTATTGACCGCTTTCATCGTCGGACATCAGGCCTACGTCGAAACGCACTCCTTTTATCTCTACCAGATGCGAGATAACTAATCGTCCCTGATTTATCCCGATGCAGACGACTCGACAATTAGGCGAGAAAAAAAAATAATAATTCCGCTCCGTTTGACCAATTGCGCGCTCCGGAGAATACGCGCTTGGCAAATCGTGAGTTAATGCCAAAATCAATTGAACGCGAATCTCACATGTTGAAAAAGCGACGAATAGGGTGGGGAACAGAGGGAATAATAAGCTTATATTTTCCCGTTCTTCGCGAGACATTTCTCGTGGTTAACCGCAATTTATACAGCATTCGGTTTTCTCCGGGAAAAGATTATTCTTTCTCTTCTTTATCATATCGTCTCTGAAATTGCGGTGCAGCGAAACGAGCGCTATTCTATTTTATTTCAAGTACCGTAAGATCGATGAAAGTCGTACGCGGTCGAAGCCCGATTTAACCCTCCGGCATTCCGAGGTCCAACGTGTGCACTGTCGCATTTATTTTTGCCATTTTTACATTATTCATCGTACGCCGTATATTTAGTTTCACACTTCGTGATCACGGGAGGTGCGAAGTGCAGCACACTTTCTATTCATCCTCATTTTTCACCACGCCTCTTTTTCTTCCGCTTCGTCTCCCCCGTTCCTTTTTTTCGCACCGTTTCGAACACGTATACGTCGTTGCTTCTCCTCTGTAAACGCGAGCCCAAATTGCACGTCTGGGTACTTTGGGAGCCGTGAGAACAACGAATGACTCCGCAGTGCACGCGACCGGTGGCCCAATGATCCCGCACCGGAGAACCCGCAAAATTGTCCCTCTTACGATTTTATTTTATTTCTTCGTTTTTTACTCGAACAGAAATCTTTAATCGCGGTCGCGGAACCCTGTAAGAATCATTTGGGATGGAATTTTTCGTTTATTTATGCAGATGTTTTTTTTAAGAAGAGGAAGTGAAGGAATGATTCCTGACAAAAATTAGTCTTTCATGATAAATATTTTGGTAAAATTTAAACTACATTTTTGCCATCAATTTGTCAATCTTTATTTCTGGTATTTTGTTATTTTATATCAATTAAAGGTTTGAACCTTTATCAATTAAAGGTTTGAACCTTATTTTTTAAACTATTTTAGCATTTGGTAGTCTTTAAGGTGGTTCTATCAAAAATCATTTTCTTAGGATTTTGTTGAAAAATTGGTAAAAATCTTCTTTGATACAATGTGCAATTGTATATTAAATTTT
The DNA here is from genome assembly GCA_030522545.1 of Cremastinae sp. A BG-2022a. Classification (NCBI taxonomy): domain Eukaryota; kingdom Metazoa; phylum Arthropoda; class Insecta; order Hymenoptera; family Ichneumonidae; species Cremastinae sp. A BG-2022a. The sequence continues at coordinate 8,646 of JAPYYW010002624.1, forward strand.
AATAAGTTTTCACTACGTAGAATTCGAGATATTTATTATCAAAAATCACTGTTTTCTCAATTCTCCCATGGGGGTCAATATCTTGACTTCTGAGTAGTAAAACTTCTTGAAATTGTGCACAGCTCTTTAAAGTAAATTAAAGAAGTTTCCTTTAATTAAAAAAAAATTCTATATTTTTCATTTTCCACCTTATATAGATGATTTTGAATTTTGAATATGTTGTTCTTAAAACAATTTGCAACAATAACTTTTCTTAATGAATTTTTGCTGAAAACCACATGATATGGAGATAAATTGAGATAAATTTTTGATTTGACTGTACCGATAGAACTACTTTACAATTTGAGACCGAAAAAATTTAGTATAACTTTTTCAAATTTGAAATTTACATTATCAAACTATATGCATACCAAACATATTATACTATATATTTGACAGCGAATAGACTCACCGTTTCCTGTTTATATTTAGAATTAATACATGAATTTCCCATAAGAATCAAAATGTTAAAATTTTAACAATAAAGCTAATAACTAAAATCGGTTAGTGAATCTGTCTCTTTGACTCAATTTTTCACATATTCCAAAACAGTATATCGAAATCATTCTAATTTATCCACAGTGACATATGAAAACGTGTATCAAATTTTACAAATTATTTACAAATTACAAAAATTTACAAATATTATGAATATTAAGACGATCTGTGCAAATTTTCAAGAAATTTTGTCTCAAAAATTTCAAAAAATACGATTTTCATTTTTTAGTCTACACGACTATTTTAAATCTCTACCACTATACTAACTACTACTACTGATGTGTCAAATAAAGTTAAAAACATTGAGTAATATTCCATTTTATTATTTACCAAAAACTAAATAAATCTTTTTTGAAATCATAAGAAAAAAAGTTCTTTTACAAAAAGCTTTAGCGTATATTATTTTTTGTATTGAGGCTCTTATGAATTGCAAAAAAAAATTGAAAAATCATAATTTTTAAGTTTACCCATATTTATTAAATGTCACATTAAGCAGTGCAATTTTTAAAGAAACTCTGTAGAAAATGATTTTCACAGAATAAAAAGAAAATATAGAACTGAAGTATAGATTGAAATAGACGCAAAAAACGAGACAATATCTGAACTCCTTCTCGTTCTTATGTAAAAAAAGATATGGAAGGACAGCAATTGATTCATAAACTTGATAAGCTCTCGACTCTCGGCGTCAGCGAACAAATTATGCAATTACTCGGATATAACTCATTGGCCGAAAGAAACGGCTCCTCGGCGATAATTATGACAGGAATATGTAAATCAACGAGGTGAAAATATGAATATCGAGAGTGAAAAAATTGCGAGCGTTGAAGCGGAAGGAATCCATGAAGTATATCGCGAGAGAGCCGCTCGTCTCGTGTTTTCTGGATCACGTTTCATCTCAGTGACGAGGATGGACCCTTCGACGAGAGCCCCAATAAAAATCCACTCCAGCGTCATCCCGTTATTATCATCATTATTTATATTCAATACGCAATCGCCTTGGTCTCTTATAAGGCGCGAAAGTCTTTTTAAACCGTTCCACGCGCTCCTCCTTTACTTCCCAAACTTTCCAACATTCTCGCCAACCGCGCCTCACTCTTTTACTTTTATTTTGGCGCTCCAAGAAGTATTTTTCGACCGTAAAAAAGTATCTGCACGAAAAAAAAAAATTTTCCCTCAACCGTACCCGCAAAAAAATACCATATTTAAAGTGGTACAATCGAGACAGTCTATTCAAAAGTTTGTTCTCACATGTTAACTGAATGCAAAATTATGACTTGAAAATTCTTTCAGAATGTATTGAAAAATTGCACAGATCTGTATCAATCTGTTATAAAGTATACAAAATTTAAAGAGACTGTATCTACATATAGACTAACTGTAATAGTTGGGCAACTAAAGGTTTTCACACTTTATCTTTGTTTAAAAAATATTCAAACAAAAAAATCTGCTTCAAATTTACATTTAAACTATTGTCTGATATTTTACCAATTCAAAACTCATTTTATGTGTTAATTTTAAATAATATTTCTACTAAGTAAATACTTGAGCGTTTGAATATGTAGAATGTCCCAATAGTTGAACAGAAAATCGACCCTGTCCCTAAGGTTGAGCGAGTTTGTTCCAATAAATTAACGTTATCGAAAATAAACTTCATTAAATATGAATAATAATCCATATGATTTTATTGAGAAAAAATAATTCTGATATTAAAAATAGTATAGCAAAAATTGTCCAACTATTGGGACATGTCCATCTATTGAGACATTTATCTTAGATATCAGCAAATTTTGAAGAAAATCTCTCGACATGGTTTTACAGTTATATATATAGCGCGAGAGGAGGTAAAATGGGCTACCTGAAATTTCCAAAAACTAAAAATATTTGAAGGCAAAATGAGCCCCTAAAATTTTAATGCGCAAAGTGTTTGGGGGTGAAATAGGCTCACCAGATTTTTAAAAACCTACACATATTATATTCGAGCAAAATGAGCTTTTAAAAGTTTTTCAAGTAGAAATAGTATTGAACAGAAAAATAACAAGAAAATTTGATTCAAGTTTCTAAAAGGTCCATTTTGCTCCAAATTTTTATTATTAACTATTAGTGCATTTTTATACTATAGTATTTATAAATACAGAGCAAAAAAAACTCAAAAATATGATACGAGTAAAAAAGCTCACATTATAAAATATTTTTGGGGCTGGATGGCATTTTGTCCCACATTTTTCTATTTTTTATTTAAAACAGACACAGCAAATAAACACCAAATATTTGACAAGGGACTAAAAAAAAGTGAAACGAGTGAAAAAAAACTGAGGTTTCAAGCCTCTTTTTTCTTAAGGGGCCCATTTTGCCCCCCTTCCCCTACTTCAAAAAGTATCCTCCTTTCCAGATTTCCCTGCGGATTCAATCGAATCGCATCCTTCTCAATAAAAATCGATCTTATGCACACCTTGTCCCGTATGCCTGCGCGTTATTTCAGATAAATCGCGCGTTCTATGCACGCGTAGAGAAAAATAAACGATTGATTGACACAATTACGTATATACGATCGAGCCAGTGTATCGCCGACGGCGAAAATCCGCAACGTCGGCCGTTCTGTGCTCTTACATATATATTTATTCGATTTTTTGTTGAAATAAAATGTGACGTATATATATACGGGGGAAGGTGTGCATGCGTGTCAGTGGATACGAAGCGAGGTTTGTACGGCGTTCCTGCTCGACGGTGTCGTTTCGATGTGGCGCCGTTGAGCCCGGAGTAAAACGCGCGTACGCAATCGCGCTGCGGTGTCGCTCCAGCAGAATTCATGTGAAACAAACGCCATACAGCGCGACTGATGTATTTTTGTATCTCGCTTTATTCGTTTTTATTTTTCCTTTTTTTATCGTTTTATGGACAGGTCTGCCGTGCAGGAGCGAAGAGAATGAAAAGACTCGCCGGGAGAAAGGAAAGAGGAAAAAGGAGATAAAGAGCGCGTTTTATATATACACACGCGTAAACATATGTGTGTACGAACGAGATCTTGTACCGGCGAGATGTGTATTATGTACGCTCCGGTTATTATGTACTGCGGATTGAACGTTCGTTGATCGTCAAATTTCTATCCTGTGGGAACATATGTATATGTGCACGCGTCTCTCTCTCTCTCTCTTTCTTTCTCTCTTTCTCTTTCTCTCTCCAAGCCACGATATTGCTCGGATGAGTGAAAGGACCACAGGCTCCGCTATAAAACCGATCGATCTCTCTTTTCCGCGACTATTATTATATGTCGAGCTGTATATACATAAAACTCACGTTGTAGAAACAGACATAAAAAGGAGCTTGGTCGTTTGCCAATTTTTAAAAACCTTGTATAGATCGAGAATATTGAAAATATAACTTTTATTTTCGAAGTTTCCATATAGGAGGAACCGGAGGTACGGTCCCTAACGAAAGTCAGTATCAGTATCAGCTTTGCATGATACATTGCTGAAATTTAGACTTCATTTTTGTCATAAATGAAGTCAGTATCAGTATTAGATTTTCATGATACATTTTGCTGGAAACAGGACTTTATTTTTGTCACAAATGAAGTCAGTATCAGTTTTTCACGATACACTGTGCTGAAATTTTTATCATAAATCTGTCAATTTTATTCACGTTAGCTGCAATATCGAACAACAGCTTAAGAATATTTTTTAAACAATTTTGACAATTAGCATTAATGAGATAATAGAAAAATAAAATTTAAAGTGAAGTATTTTTTAAATCGTTATCAAAACTAACATGTCAAAAATGAAAAAAAAAACGATATATAAAAAGTGCATAGCTATATACTTCTCATCTTTTTTAAAATCACTCCAATTCATACAGATTGTTCTAAAAATTATCAAAATAAAAAAAAACATTTTATGATATTATGAAACAAAAAAATGCTTTAGCCATCTTCTTGAATGAAAAAAAAAACAATTAATACAATGTTAATGTATTCTTAAATAATAATAATTGACATAATTTTCATTTTAGTAGCCAATAAATGATTATATTCATCATGAAAGTATTTAAAAATAACATGCAATGCAAAAATATTTTTTGCAGCGAATATAAGGGTGAAATATTTTTAACCTTAAAAAAATCAATCACGTATCATTTTTGAGTATTTTATTATCTTCTTCTTTGTTCGCTTATGATAAAAAAGAAATAAAAAATTATGCGTAAAACGACTTTAATGACCGATTGTGAGTAAAAAGAAAAACGATCGGCTCACCGAAGTGGCGCCAAGGAAGCGAATTCCGAGCACTAATCGTTGTCCAAATCGTTTAACATTTTGCTAAAATTTACATTTAATATCCCAGAGCATTCATTTTAAGTAGCAATTATAGTTACTAATAATAATTCTTCTGACTTGGCGCCTTCGAAACATAATTCTGTATCTTCGAATAGAATTTCCTTCGTATAACATTGCAATTAATCTTATAATTAGAAACAACTACGATACCTCGCACATATGAAGTCGACTCGAAACAAAATTTTTTTCGTATTTTAATATCGCAAGAAAAATAAGAGATTCGAATATACGTTCGTGTTTCCATTTCTTGGAATCGAACGGTGCATGAATATACGGTGAACTGCAATTGGTTCGATGGAACGGCGAGAGCGGTGTCGAGCAGGCGACAGGGCCTGGCGGCATGTCCCACCGTGGGACGACTGTTCGAAATCGGCCCACACATTCGAACACCGGTTACCTTCCATACAACATGCATATTTGATCCTTTCATGCCTCGGTGATAAATCTCGAAAAAATCACTTCATCCGCGCGTACTTTGCTTTTCGACGATCAATATCGGCGGCCTCGAGAAACGCGCCAAGAATTCTAGACACCGTACTTATGGTAGTCCAATAGCGAAGAAACGTTTATTTTAAGAAGATTTTAAGAAAAAAAAGATAAAATGAACATCCAAGCGTTTCTCTATTCTTTATTTTTATTTTTTAAATATTTCATCGAACAAATCGACTCCAAATTCATACAAATTGTATTGTCTATAATATTTTATTGATCCAAAACCCATTTTATATAAAAAAATTTAATATAATTTATATAGTAAATAAGTAATGGAACTTTTAAATATCCAGATGACTCAATTAGTTGTAAAACAAAATCGATCACATTTCTGGTGTTGAACAAATTTATTCCAATGCTACGAAAAATACGGCTCTTTGTATGGGAAAAATAATACATGCATTTATATGAAGAAAAAAAAGTATCGTTCAACTGTTAGGGCTTACACCTTTTTCTCTGCTAAAAAATAAAATTATTCAAAAAAAGTGTCGAACAATTCTGCCTTTAATTTTTGAGTTATTTATGAAAACAGGTTTTATGAGATTTATATAAACATTTTCAATGTAGGAACATCCAAAAAAATTATTTAACAAAAAACAACCATAACGTGACCATTTTTGGTTTTAGAGAAAAAATTAATTCTTATGAAAATCATTATAAATTCTTCAACCTAACTAAATATATTGCTGGCTCAAATTTGCATAAGTATTTAAATTTAACAATATTGGGGATTAACATAATTAAATGAATTTTTTTTCTATACGATTTAGATATTTTAAGCATTTTGTTAAGTCAAATAATAAATTATGAGCTCATCTTTTTCAAAACAATTTTATAGTTTAAATAACTAAATTTTTTTCTTAAATAAGTAGAAAAAAGCCTAAAAAATATATCAGGGACAAATAAGGAAAATTAAATAAAAATAGTGTAATTATTAGTGTAATTCGAATACTTTAATTTTATTTCTATATCTTTTTATCAACACAATATACTTCTCCATAAAAAAGCAGGATATGATCTCTTTTTGGATATTGCGACTATAACGATCGAACTTCTTCAATAAACGCGACAGAAAAGAAAATGAGTGCGCGAAGTTTCGACTTCGTCTCGCGATGTTACTTTCATCGTCGATCCGTAGACGCAAAAAGTCTCGAATAAAAATCAACTGAACGATTCATTCAATTGACTTGTCAAAATTAATTGAGAGGAATCCACCAACTCGAGTCGTTGAGAAAAAAAACGAAGTGTCGCACCTCGGGAATTAAAAAACGAACAAGTTTCCGACAACTTTTCTCATATAAAATATCATAACCGGGATAAAGTGATATACGGGAGGGAAAAAAAATGAAAAAAATCGAGAGCAAAGTTACGTAGGGACAAAAATGTACGTTGACGCTTGCGTATATCGATGAAAATACGATTGCGAGAACAAAGTTGGAGACGGCGAGACGAAATATTCGAGCAGGCGCGCAATATCGTGCGTAGGCGCTTCCTTCTGCCGGTTCTCCAAGAGTGAGCGAGCGGATATATTTTCGAATCTTGAAAATCACGTTTTTCCACTGTCAAGTTTCCATGTAGCCGCTCGTCGAAGTCTGCGATGGGAGCGATTCGTTTTCGCCCGACGTGTCTCGTTCAAGAGAATAAAAAAAAAGGCAAATTTTTCTCCTTTTTCTTTCTCGCCGAGCGAGCCGAAAGGTGTCTCGAACGTTTTATTATACGCGTCCAAAATAATGAAAATTCAGGACGTGCGCTCGTGAGCAGCGGGAAAGTAGAAAGATGCTTACGCACTCTCTGATATTCACTGAGGAGGAAGTAATCTGTTTCAATACGAGCCACTCAAGATGATAAATATAGCGAAGGAGAGGAGATTTACTCCCGGCGAGGGCGATCGAGGACGAAAGAATGAGCGAGATTGCTGTTGCGAGCATATAATCTCGGGTACGAACCTACTTACAGCAACATTCTTATGACGTATTGCAATTGCGCTACTCGTGTTAATGCTTCAATTTAACGACTACCGAGTCTCTGACGTTCTGTCACACTCCGGATTACCAGCGAGAAATACTTCATTCACTATAATATGTACCCAACTTCGATATATTTGGCGAAAGAGATTTTTCAATTGACGTGAAATTTCATTAACTTTCTCAGGTCTACTTTACAGATATTTAAAAGTTGCCCCATATTCATTTGATAAAGCATGAGAATCTGATAAATGTGTGGAATGTTTTTTCTTTCAATATTTCGTGTCAAATATTTAATCGTTTTACTAAATGGTACATTAAACTGTAATTATGCTGATATTTAGCATTGCTTACATACGAAGTACACGTAAATTTACCCCTGTTATGAAATAGATAAAAATTTGATTTTTTTGTTGAGAATTTTTATTTTGTATTTATTCATCTATAGTTTATAGCCTAAATTGAAAATAGTAATTATATTGCTACACAAGTACACGGTATAAAACTTACAGCATAATTGCGCTTTAATTACACTGTAATTACAGCAATTTTAAAAATTTCACTAAAATTTTTCTTGTATAATTGTTTAGATAGCTAAATACATATATGTAATTCTCGGTTGAGGCCCAATTTCAGATATTGAACGTCGCAAGAATTTATTTTTGCTGGAATCTTAAAGCATTTAATAAGTTCTTAATAACGATATAAAAGTATACTATTTTTTGTTATTTTATAATCATCGTTCTAGATTTTTTTCTTAATTTTTAATTACAACGTATTAATGAGAAAAAAGATTTGTTGAATCAAGTAAAAATATTTTTTTAACGCGTTTTTGATCCATTTGACACTAGCATATATTCAAAGTAATTGATTATCTATTTTAATGGACAAATTTTATATTCTGAAGACTTCAAACGTTTATTTCAATGCTTTTTTCATTGCACCGATACTTCTTAATATTCAGTCATACACATACATTTTTGAAACAAGCATATTAAAATAAAATATAATTTATTATTTTAAGTAAATTACGTATACTTGAACTAATTGAATTTCGTCTTTCTAAACCATATTTGGTTAAATAGAATATTTTTATATTTTAATAAAAAATAATTTAATTTTCTTGGCTCAATCAAACATTCTTTTCGTCACTCGTGTCAGCCAATTTAGTTTGTATTAAACTGTTTCGGTTAATTCAGCTTAGCTTTTTCTTAGTACATATAAATAATAATATATTAATCCATTTATTATATTCAATCGATTAGTTCTATAAGCAAGGAATAATTATAGAAAAATTGTTTTATTTTTTATTCATTTTTTAAAGAATGTATTTTGATCTTTTTAGTTTTTTGAAGAAAAAAAAAGATTAACATTTTCTTTAGGAATGAGAAAAATCGTTCTCTCCGATCTTTTTCTTTCAATATATGTAAGGAGAATAAAGAGAGGCCGTTATCGGAGAGCGGAGCAAGACAAAAGAGAAACGAGTTACACGATACGTGCGTTATCTTTTTTGAGATTGTGCCAAATATGCTGAGTGTGCCCATGCAACGACAGAATCTTTCAACGAACGTCCGAGACGTGGGTTTAAATCTCGACGCATCTTTATTAAAACACAAAAAAAGTATTCGTAATATAAAGATCTCAAAAAATCGGTTTTACGAACGTATTTATTTTTTTCAGTGCGGCGCCAAAGAAACGGAAACTCATTAGCAATGCAAATCGTTTGCTGAAATTTATATCTGATTCCATTAAATTCACCTGAGATCCTAATTAGTAAGTTTCTCTCCATTTGTTCGGCGCTGTCACTTCATAAAATTGAAACTCTTTTCCTACTTCTTAAGGTTTTTTTTTCGCCCAAGACAAATAGTTTCAACTTTCCAAAGCTATAATTAAGAAACCTTTTATGAAAGCTTCTTTAAAATTTAGCTTTTATTCGGGTCAGGAGTTCTTGCGCTGAAAGCATCACGGCGTAATCTTTTAAGAGCCAAAGAAAATTGCATTCAAATTCATACAGCGATTTTACGAAGAATCCGGGAAATTCGCGCTTGAAAAAATATATAAGCATACATCGTGTAATGAAAAACTACTTTAGAATATGTAGAAGAGGAGATAAAAGTGAGCTTAAAAAAAGAACATCTCCTTTTTCACTTCGTGTTAAGATATGGTACTTTTACTCTATGAATAAATGATTTTAAGGATCAAAAGGATTTTAAAGATCGAACTAAACGTACTGCTGTCTCTGACAAAAGTGCATTTTTATTATATTAAATTGGTGCAATTAAGACTTCATATTTTTGATAATTCCAGTTTCCAGTTTTTCTTTTCATCTCATTATAGGAACAATCATAGTCATCAATAAATCAATTTTCAAGATTGAGATTTTATAATTTATAATTTTTTTTATTATTACTCTCCGTAAACATTACAAGTGCATATACATTATCGAAGAACGTTCTCGCAATTTTTTAAGGATGTTGTGTTCAAAATCACAATGATGATTCAAAATCAAAATTGAGAAGCTCGTCCAGTTAAGATATTAATTGAAAAAAATGGCTATTTTCTGTACCTTATTCTTATGAAAGCTCGTGTTTTAAGTTGCAATTTTTTTCAATTATCTTCCAACTATATTGAATAGTACTGTACGGGAACAATTTGGAAATTCGTATATAGAGAGTGGACCTGTTATTAGAAATCCTTGAATTTTAAATTTCTTTTTTCTTCAATTTATTCGCAGCAAATTTTCTTCAAAAATTGTTACTCTTAAGGTAATGTAAAACACACCCAATTTTTAGTGAATTTTCAGACAAATTCCACGCTCGTATATTTTTCAAGCAAATGAACTAAAATTTGAATATGTTATATATAGTGTACACTGTGTACTAGGGCGTGACATTCTTGGAATTTCAAAAAACAAAAATATTTTTTAGTTTGGTTTTTTTAAATTTTTTTTTGAAATTACAAGTGTGTAATAGAGTATAAGTGTGTTAGTATAGCAGAATTTCAAAAAAATAAAAAAAATAAAAGTAAACAATTTTTTTCCGTTTTTTGAAATTCCAAGAAGGTCATGCACTAGTATAGTATATACATTGCATAACATATTCAAATTTCACTTAAGGAGGTTGGCTACATAAAACGAAATGATGAAAATTCGTTCAAATTTGGAGAGAATATTCTTCCATATGAAATACGCGAATACAATTTTTTTTAG
>JAPYYW010002625.1:0-35024 GCA_030522545.1 Cremastinae sp. A BG-2022a
TTATGTCATATTATCTCGATACCATGTGGTTTTTGAGCAAAAGTTTATTAAGAAAAGTTTTTGCTAATTGTTTCAAAAACAACATACTCAAAATTCAAGATCATCCAAGGTCACCTGTACTTGTTACGTATGTATGAAAATTTTTAAAATTGTAAACTTAGGATATTTTTTAAAAACTAAAGGAAGCTTCTTTGAAGTACAATAAAGAGCTGTGAAAAATTTCAACAAGTTCCACTACCCAGAAGTTAAGATATGTAGGGTTGAAGATCGCAATATTTAACACGTGCTCTTATGAGAGACTGCAGATAATAGTGATTTTTGATAATAAATATCTCGAGTTCTACATAGTGAAACCTCTTAAAATTTATTATACAATTGCATATTGTATCAAAAAAGTTTTTTGCAAATTTTTAACAAAATCCTAAGAAAATGATTTTTTGATAGAACTACCTTAAAAGAAATTTAATTCAAATTTATTAAAGGAAATTTAATTTAAATTTATTAAAAGAAATGTGTACTCAAATACATTTTCACAATTTTTCACGGTAAAACCGGTCATAAAATAAGTAGATAAAATTAGTCACGAAAATCTTCAAAATCTTCGAAATCTCATAGCAAGAATGAACGGGGGATGTCTGTATGGCGAGAGGTATCGCAATTAAAAGAGGATTGGGAAAAGAAGCACTAATAAACGAAAAAAAAACAAAAAAAAAAACAAACGTAGTCGATGTTGGGGAAAATTTACTTCCGTTACCGAATGAGAGGGGGGTTGGATGGGGGAGGGAAAATAAGAAGTGGTGGGTTGAGTTATTCGAAGCGTATGGGAATAAAAGGCATCGGGGAAACAAGTGTGTTATATTCGCATGGACATTTATCTTCTGGATATTATCAAGAGGCTGCTCTGCTCGGCGAACGGTGGTTCGTAGACGAATCTGAGCTCGTCTGCTCGTCTTTCTGAGCGAGCATTGCGAAGCTGCCACTCCCGGGGGGAGAACGAGGGGGGCCAAAAGTGCCCTCTCGAAATTCTCGTTGTTGCACTTCCCTTCGCGTTTACGTCCCCCCTCTCGTCTGGTTTCGTTACGATATATTCACTCCCTCGTACACTCGCGCCTCCCCCCCCCACCCCTCTGTTGCTGATGCGAAGATACCGAGAGACAGAGAGAGAACATTGGCTTCCCATTTCCCGGAGATTTCGAGACTCTCTGTTCCATATTTTCTACATACACTAACGTTCAAAAGTATTTTTGGCCACCTAGTAAAATACATTTTGTCAAAATTCGATTGAGCGAAACTACTTCATTATTATTTTAATTGTTTACTATAGCTATTTTTAGACACAACGATAATGCAGTTTTTTTTAATTTTGGAATAATCTATGTGTCCATCTTTATTTTTAATGACAGCCTCGCAAAGCTTTGGCAACCTAGCTACTAATTTTTGCGACTTCAATAAAGATTAACTTCGAAGAAATTTCGACAATAATACTATTTTGGTTTTATGACCAGGAGTCGGTAAATAACTATAAGCTGGTTACGATTTTACCGTAGATAAGTATTTTGCGGTGTTGTACAAACAATGGAAGCTAATTAATGATTTTCTTTAAAATTTATTGTTTGTAACTTAAGGTAGTTTCATAGGTACAGTCAAATCAAAAGTTTTTATCTCAATTTATCTCCATACAATGTGATTTTTGAGCTTATGCTTATTAAGAAAAGTTGTTGCAAATTGTTTCAAGAGCAATATACTCAAAATTCAAGGTCATCCAAGGTGACCTGTACTTGTTACGTATGTATGAAAATTAAAAAAAATCATAATCTTAGGATTTTTTTAAAAAATCTTGAGGAAGCTTCTTTGAAGTACAATAAAGAGCTGTGAAAAATTTCAACAAGTTCCACTACCCAGAAGTCAAGATATCAAGAGTTGTAGATCACAATATTTAACACGTGCTCTTATGGGAGATTGCAGAAAATAGCAATTTTTGACAATAAATATCTCGAGTTCTACGTAGTGAAACCTCTTAAAATTTTATATACAATTGCATATTGTATTAAAAAAGATTTTTGCAAATTTTCAACAAAATCCTACGATTTTATGATAGAATTACCTTAAACAAAATGCGGTGGCCAAATACTTTTGAGCGGTAGTGTACGTATGCTTTATTTTTACTTCTATGGGCGATTCTTTTCAATACATCTGTACCTAACGCCACGATTGGACAGCTTTTTTATTTTCTTTTCTCACACTTATTATTAGGCTTTTTTTGGAAAATATTGTAGTTGTTGTAAAATATATGCAACTGTAATCGCGAATTATAAAGTAAATTGTAATCGTAAGCTATATAATTAAACTGTAATAATGAACTACAATCTAAAACTATAACTATAAAGTACAAAATAAATCTACAATAATAAACTATAAAGTCAAAGTATAAAATATAAAATGAAACTATAATCATAAGCTATAACATAAAATTACAATTACAAAATACAAGGTAATACTAAATAAAACTGCAATTATAAAAACTATACATTATATTGTTATGAACTACAAAATAAAAGTATATCTATCTATAAACTACAAAAAAGAACTACAATCATAAACTATAAAGTAAAGGTATATATAGACTACAAAATAAAACTCTGTTACTATAAATTATGAAATCAATAACTATATAGTGAAAAACTACAAAATGAAATTATAAATATGAACTAAAAAATAATACTATAACCGTAAAGTATAACGGAAAATTACAATTTTGAACTTTTAAATAAAACTGCAACTATAAACCATAAAATCAACTATAGTTATAAACTAAAAAATGCAAAATTACAATTATAAACCACAAAATAAAACTATAACCATGAACTACAAAATAAAACTGTAACTTTAACGAGTGCAAAATCAAGTATTTATTTCTAAACTACATAATAAAACTATAATAACGAACGAATAAAATTACAAAAATAAATAAACAAATGAATCTATAATTATAAATTACAAAACAAAATTCAATTACAAACTGCAAGATAAAACTGTAACAAATACTCTCAAGAATAAAACTATAATTATAAAGTAAATTTAAAAAAAAAAGGAGAAATGACAGCTAATGAACGTAAAGTTGAAAACTCGATACGTGAAAATTGAAGGATTCGGATAGAAAGTTTGTAAAATTAAATTGGATGTTGAAGAACCCATGGTTATAAAGTCTCGAGAAATGGGGAGGATTCGATGTTTCGTTTCATTTCTCTATTCCCTTGAATGATCTTTCCCGGGTGTACAATACTGCGCGAGGATTTATTCCGCTGTGGCTGCCTCTGAAATTACCGTCGAGAAAATCGAAAACGACTACTATGTATACCTTCGCTTGTACATATTCTCATGCGCATTCGGATATTCGGAGAACGTATTGCTCGAATAAATTCCCGGCGAAACAGTCAAATTCACCCCGGCTCCACGATAATTATTCCAAATTTCTTTCACTGCGTTCACTATTTCTTATTTTCTCCCTCCTCATTTCACTTCTCACAGACTTTCTTTTGCTGGATGAACAAAATAAAGGAGAAAAAAAAAAATTACGAATCGTGTGCTGATTAAACTTTTCTTGACGAATAGTTAATAGAATTTTTCAAAATTTTTTCACAATATAATTTTTATTTTAAAAAAAATAATAATTTACTTTACAACACTTACACTTGTTTTAATGTATTTCAATAAATTTAAGTAAATATGAAATGTTGTTCAACGAAAATGTAGGATGTAATTTTTTGAATATGAAATCAAGCTTGGTTGAAAAAAAATTTAGTAATTTTTAAAAATAATTATGTTGAGAAATTAATTATTTTTTAGTGGAGATGAAGATTGACAATATCAGTATATTTATATTGTAAATTTTTATGGTGATGGAAGAAAAAAGTCTATAAAAATTCAGAAAAAAGCCTGTGATCGAAGTTTGCATATTTGATCGTAAGGCTATATCTGATTACGAAATCTCCGAGCCACGATCCTGATAAACTTAAACGGCCTACCTTCGAAATTTGTTCTCCGCCTGAATCTATCACTTAATCTTTTATTTTTACTTTTAATCTCAAATCTCGATGGATCAATAATTTCATTAGAATTTTTGTATTAAAATAAAGTTCGAGATTAGATTTTATAGAGAATAAAATATGAAAGTATATTGAAAAATAAACTAAATAAGAAATTATGAATATTCGAAAGAAATAATACGATGTCCAATAATTGAAAAATAAATTTTACTTCTTCTGCTTTGGAACAGGTCAATTGCATTTCGTGTTTTGTTTATTTGTTCCATTTTTTAACTCGAAAATGATTAATAATTAAATATAGAAAAATTTGAAAAAATTGTGCTTATGGTTTTCTAAAATTTATTTTGTAAGATGCGGAGACAGTTGATAATTTTTCTTTTTCGAAAAATTTGTCCTGTTTGCATCAAAGAGCGTTGTCATTCTTCACGAAATCGTTGCCTCGTATCTCTGGGTGTGCAATTTTCGTTTACGTCCGGGCTACACAGTCGCAAAATTCGTACGTCAAAGCTCGCGTTCGCAAGGTCTTGCCTCGAAATAAACCTGGCACGGTAAGATCGTTTTGACCGTACGTGAAATCTTGTTTCTCCCTCCCCACCACTTTTTTGGCCCGTTTCTCAAGTCGGGTTGCTTTCTCGGTCATGATTTTATATTAAATGCATATTTATAGGACGTTTTTCTCTTAATAACGTATTCATTGATACATTTTTCTAATTATTGTCCTTCGTCGACGATTTCGACCAAATTTTTATAAAAAATTATAAAAGTTGAAATCTCTGAGCATAGAAATGTGTAAAAATAAATTTAATGACGAAATAATTAATTGAAAATATTTATAAAAGAAATTGATTTTTCTATTTAAAATATTCATAAACAATTATAATAATGAAATTGTCAAAAAAATGTGTGAAAATAAATTACTTTTATCAAAAAGTAACTGATTGAAAATATTTATCAATAAATTATTTATCTTCTTATTAAAATATTTGTTGATCGATATTTTGATAAAAAATATTTATAAAAAATAATTATAAAGCGCAGAAATATATTTCCGTGCGTGTGAAATATAAAATTCAACGATCAATAGCTCATTAAAAAATATAAATTAGTAAATTATTTATCTTCTTATTTTTTTTCTTAATTTTCATAATAAAAGGACTGAAAATAATTAAATTATCAAGAACAGAAATGTTCCATTTCTGTAGAAATAAATTTTATCGAAAAATAATCGATTAAAAATATGAATGAATAAATAATTTTTCTTCTTATTAAGATATACTCGTTGATCACGAACAAAAATGTATCATCTCTGTGAAAGAAAATTTCATCGAAAAATAATTGATAAAAAATATAAATCAACAAATAATTTCTTTTCTTATAAAAAACTTCTACTCGTTGATCTTTCTGTTTTTATTTTCAATAAAAAAAAGGACAAAAAATGAAATTATCAAGAGCAAATACGTGTCATCTCCGAGAATGAAAATTTTATCGAAAAGTGTAATAAAAATATAAATCAACAAACAATTTGTCTTTTTATGAAAACACGTACTCGTTGATCATTCAGTTTCTTCTATAAATAGATAAACCTGCTGAAATCGGACGAAAATAAAAAAGATAAGATAAAAATTAAGGAAAAAAAAATGTTTTCTTGATCTTCTGGAATCAATTTCCAAACGAGCACGAAGTGAGGGTTATTATTCCTTGCGAATGGGCCCCATTCAATTTGCTTCGTATTCATTTTGACTGGTGAAAGGAAAACGAGTCTCTGTAATCGACGAACCGACGAGGATTCTTCTTACTCTCCAATTTTCTTGGCAGAGGAAAAAAAAAGACACAACATCAGAGCTCGTCGTTGCTCTTTTTACCACGAGGTGTGGAGTTTTGAAATCCGCCAGGAGGTCGACTTTTCTCACGTATTACCGACCCACAAAACTAGTCTAAAAATAATTTACCGGAGGTGGTGGAGCGCGACGAAGCCACCTTCGTGGCCCGAGTGTCCAAACTTCCGTCCACATTGGCGATTAACGCTTCTTCCTGTCTCTTTTCGTCCCCGTTCGCCATTATTTCATCGTAACTCAAAAATTGTCCCGCAGATTTAGCTCCGAGTTCCCGGATTAATTTAAAATATTGCACTCTGTCGAAATTTCATTAAAAATTGCTGAAACGCTTATTAATTATTCTTGGGTTAAAATATGTAATTTGAACGAAATGACGATTTGCCCAAATAATTCATGGAATTTTTGAAGATGTTAGTAAAGGATTTAGTATGTTATTGTAGAGCTTTTACATCGAACAAATATCCTGAATTTTTCATGAAAAATGTAGTAAGGTAAAAACGTTCCATTAAAGTTAGACATTTCATGGTTTTCTCACTGTATCTTTATTTTTAAAATATTTCAACGTGAAAATCTGCTTCGAATTTATAATTAAATTATTGTCTGATATTTTGGCGATTTAAAACTCATGTTATGTTTTAATTTTAAACAGTATTTTTAGTAAATAAACACGTGAAGGTTTGAATATATAGGATTTCTCAATTGTTGGACGTTTAAGGGTTTTATCACTTTATCTTTATTTAAAAAATATTTAAATGGAAAAAATCTACTGTAAATTCACATCTAAATTGTTTTCTGGTACTTTAGTGATCCAAAACTCGTATTACGTCCCAATTTTGAACAATATTTCTAGTTAAATAAATACATGAACGTTTTAATGTGTAGAATTTTCCAATAGTTGGATAACACAATTGACCCTGTCTCTGGGGTTGAGCCATCCTGTTCGAATAATTTAATGTTCTGAAAAATATATCTCTTTTTATGAGGAAAAATACGATTTAATAATACGATTTAATATAATATGATTCAATTAATAAAAAAATGCAGTCGTTGAAAATAATATAAAGTATCGACCAATTATTAGGATATGTCTAACTATTGGGACGTTTACCTTACATTGCAAAAAGTCTTTTATTGAAAAAAAAACATATATAATATTTAATTTTTTTAAAGTAGATAAAACAAAATAATCAGTTTACCGTATGCACTGCAAAAAACATTTTATAGGAAAAATAATGTACATCATCTCGTTTTTCAAAAAAATATAGATAAAACTCTAAGCAGCTTACAAACTTTTTATCGAAATAAATTATATTTGCATTTTTAAAAAAGTTAAAAAAATATATATTAAGCTTAAAAAATCTTTGTATATAATAATATTACGCGCAGGTTAAAAATTTATTGATTTTATTCAGAATGAGAAAAAGCAAAAGATAAAACAAAAACAAATTTGCTACCTCTCGAACCTTCAAAATGTTGGTTCATTGCAGGGTAATCCTCATATGGAAAATTTATATGAAAACTACGTGGATATACGTTAATGCAACGTGCAACCTGGAACGTGCAACGTGGAATTAATTTAGTAACGATTTTGGTCAAAATCCTATTCGATATAACTTCATTTTCACGCAAAAAAATATTATATGGTATCTTAATTTTTTTGTATTTGTACCAACATTAAAAGTGCAATAAAATATAAGCATAATTAAAGGCATTCTATACCTTTACATGCGCTCGTTCATTTTATCTTGTCAAAATCTTTAGGAAATATTCATTATCAAGTCGATTTGGTCGAAAATAAGAAAAAATATTAAAATAAAATGAATTCTGAAATTCCGAGATTCTAAGATATCTGATGAATTATAAAAATTATTTGAACTTGTGATTTTTGTGGAAAATAATCCTCAGAATTTTCAAACTGTCACTACACTACGATATATTAAATTCAAAAAATTAAAAAATCAAATTATTTCACTCATAAATAATAATTAAGTATTAATATATGATAGATTATTATTGAAACTAACACTATCTTGAATCTGCCAGACTATCTCTGAAATAATTTGATCTAATAATTTGAAATCGAATTGGAAAATAAAACTATTGAAATCAAGGAAAGAGATCGGAAAATCGTGAGAATGGTGATTGGTCGAAGAAGTGTCAAAAAAAATTGAAAATTTTCCTTAAAAATGTTATGCTTGATGATTTTTATTCGAAATCTTTTAGTATTCGAGGAATTTGTTGAATTATTGAATGAGAAGATCTAAAGTGTACTTTTTTTTTAATTCCAGAGTTATTAACTGAGAATGCGCGATGACGCAGCGAATTTACCAGTGGTCCACGAGTCCTCGCGAGGCAGCCCAGGGTATTCAAATGGAGCCCCCCAAAACAAATTCGCACCACCAGGAAAAAATCCTCTCGAGGTGTAAGTATTACCAAACGCATTTTTTTTCCTCAAAATAATAAATTAATCTATTTTTATGTAAATGTCGTAATAATATTTAAATGCAATTAAAACTAATACATTAATTATTATATAATTAAAATAATAATAATATTATATATTATACATATATTGTATACGTACTAGGGTGAGTCAAAAAATATTTTTTTTGCAAAAATAAGTTTGAAAGTTTCATTTATACGTAAAAAGAAGCCTGTATAAATTTAAGTTGTTTATAAAAATATTAACAGGGGGCGCATCGCATTTTTCGATTTTCCATAAGATTAACATGGAAACAGTTACGTTTTCTCCGTCACATTTTTCTAGCTACCTAACCATACATGAGACAAAAAATCTTGGTATACAATTTTTGTAGGAAATTGAACGCTCTACAAAAAAGTTCTCTTGTCCATTTTTTGTTAATTTCACCATTTTAAAAATATTCGAGGTCAATGTTAAAAAAAATAAAAAAATAATTAATTTTGCATCATAAATCACTAAATAGTAAGCAGAATAAAATGGGTAATACATTTTTTTGGGCAAATTTTGGCAAATTGATCTTGAAAAATGGTCTCTTGTGTTCAGTCGATTAGATGAAGCGTTGAGAAGATATCCGTATCTAAAGTTCAATGTTAAAATTTGAGGAAAATGTATGAAAACCGGTTAGCATTGAACTTTAGATACGAATATCTTCTTAACGCTTCATCTAATCGTCTAAACACAAGAGACCATTTTTCAAGATCAATCAATTTACTACAAAATAATGTATTGCCCATTTTATTCTGCTTCCTACTTAGTGATTTCTGATGCAAAAATAACGATTTTTTCAAATTTTCCAACTCTAACCTCAAATATCTTTGAAATGATGAGATTAACGAAAAATTTATAAGAGAACTTTTTTGTAGAGCGTTCAATTTCCTACAAAAATATGTTAGGACTTTTTTGTCTGATATATCGTTAAATAGTTACAAAATTCTAAAAGAGAAAACGTATCTGTTACCATGTTAATCTTATGGAAAATCTAAAAGTGCGATGGGCCCACTGTTAATATTTTTATAAAGAGCTCAAATTTGTACAGGCTTTTTTATGTATAAATGAAATTTTCAAACCTGTTGCTGCGAAATTTTTTTTTTAATCACCCTAATACACATTATATTACATTATATTATGTATAATAATATAATGATAATACAATAATAATTAAGTAATAGTATAACAATATAGTATTAATATTTTTTTATTATAATACAAATTACAATCTAACGATATAGAAAAAAAACAAATTAATGAACGAAAAATCTAGTAATTGTCAAGCCAATTGATTTGATCGATAGCACATTTATAATTGTCTTTTCCCATTATAATAAAGTCATACGAGATGCATGGTTAAATACTTTCATGCTAATTACACTAATAAAGTATTTGTACGCGAACGATTAATAAAATCAGTGACGGACACGTGTACACGCGCTGCTCAAGCAATTATTTTGTTCAATTCTCTCGTCGAAAATTTCATTACTGCGCACGTCCCGATTATTTGAAAACAATTAACGTAATGAACGCACTCTATAAACGAGCAACCGGATTTAAGCGTTTGCTTTTTATGCAATTATTTTTTGGCTAACGCTCAGTTTATACTAAATCCTGACATCTCATCGATCACTCTCTTTTTCATCTTTACATGGTGACCGAAGTATGGTAGATTTTACTAAAAGTTATTTACTAAAAATTGTATAAAGTTACAACTATATTGGTCGTTATAGAAATAAAATATAATATTTTGTACTAAAATCCAGTTTGGAAATATTAAAAATTTTTCTATAAAAATGAAAATTCATAGCCACTTCGATTACAAAATGATGGGAAAATTTTATTATTATTATTATTATACCAAACAGTACGAAAAAACATAAAATAAAAACATGTAATTAGTTCCCAGAAATAGTATTATGCATTTCGACAGATTTTTAAACCAGTCTTAAAATATATGTAATTTTAATTGCAAAAAAATCAGTATAGTTATTTTATTTTGTTAAATATATTTAAAAAAGTTTTTGATTTGATAATTTTATATATTGTTTCATATCATCAATGATTGTTCTTATTTTTTAATAAGTATTTATTGTTTAGCAAGTATTTTTTCTCATTAAAAATTAATATTATTGACTGAATAACTGTAAAAAGGTTTTGCATTTTTCCATATGTAAAAAACTCTGTGAAATTCTTTTGTCTTCTATATGTTTGGCATGTAATTGGTCTTTGCAAGCCAACCCACATTTCCTTTCTTTTATATATTCTTACCATTTTATTACTCTTCTTCCTATTATCTGATCTGAGTTTTTTCCCCATCATGCCATTATTCTTAACATTTCTTTTATCTAGTACATTTTATATCCCATATGCATTTTTTGCATACACGTATGAAATTTTTTTTACGTATCTCGATCGTAGATTTGTTGAGAAAGTTTTGTAACAGCAATTACCATGGCTAATGGAGGCCCTTTGGGAAATTTTATCAGACTTCCCTCGGGTAAGAAGGTTGTTCACGCTCCAAATATACATCCACATAAATCTGTACCAGAGCAGAAGGGAAATAAGATTCTTAAAAATATGAAAGTTTTTCAGATCCTCCTTCTTCCAGTCCCTTCTTAATGTTTTCTCTTTTCTCTCGATAAATAATTCGTCGTCGTAAAATATTCTTTGAACTTGTAACGATTGAAATAATTTTCATTTTACACCACAAATTCTACCATGAGAAAAAAAATTGCTACAGCACTTGATATTAAAAATATTTGATTGAATATAAACTAACATTTTTCATTTTTTTTTGGATCAGTCAATAAAGTTTAATAATACTTAGTATTATTGAGAGTAGTTGAAGTAGACATTTTACATAAAGTTTAAAATATAAATGATATATTTAACATTGAGAGTAAATTAATAAATAAATTTTGAAGAAATACACATTTCAAATGAAACTTAAAATATAAATAATAAGTACAAATTTTAGATAAAACTGAAAGTATAAATAATATTTAACATTGAGAATAGTTAAAATACACATTTTAGAAAAATTTTAAAATATAAATATTATTTAACATTGAGAGCAGATAAAATTCACATTTTAAATAAAATTTAAAATATAAATAATTTTCAACATTGAGAATTGTTAAGGTGACGTGAAATACCAAATTTCGAGTAATTTTTCGGACAAATCCCACCCTCGCATTTTTCAAGCAATTAGCTGAAATTTGAATATGTTAGGCAGTGTAAGCTGCACTAAAGAGTGACACTTTTAAAATTTCAAAAAAAATAAAAAAAACTAAAGTAAAAAATTTTTTTTTGTTTTTTGAAATTCCACGAACGTCACGCTCGGTGTATAGCGTACACTGCATAACATATTCAAATTTCACTTAATTTGCTTGAAAAATACGAGCATAGAATCTGTTCGAAAAATCACTCGAAATTGGGTAATTTTACATCACCTTAACATACACGTTTTAAATGAATTTTAAAATATAACTAATATTTATCATTGAGAGTAGTTGAAATAAACTAGATAAAACTTAAAATACAAATAATATTTAAGAGTGAGAATAGATAAAATAAACATTTTAGATAAAATTTGATATAATGAGCACGTTGTAAATTCTTAAAACAAAAAGGAAATTATGAATTTTTGTTTAATAAGTGTCTTGTCTAAAAAAGTTCAATTGATGAAATGAATTAAATAGAAAATGCTGTTTTTGAACCTTGGCGAATTGAAAAAGAGAAAAGTACTTTTCTTACGAAACATCTGTTGAAAATACACGAATAATACGAGAGCAGCCCCTTTAAGATAACGAAAGCAATCTTAAGAGAGTTCTACCACGGTTTTACCTTCTGTATTTCTCGGCGACACGCTGCCCGGAATTAAGATTCGCTCTTCTTTATTCTCACTTCCGTTTACCTCCATTTTGATCGCTATCTCTCTCCCTCCCTCCCGATTCTCCCCTGTCTCCCGCTTTCATATACTTGGCAGCTAAATAACCTCACTTTTCCATCCCACTTTTTCGTAATAGCAATTAATGATCTCTATATATTTAAATTGATTAGAAGAATATTATAGTCACTCGACGCTCACATCGTCTCTTTATTTATACAAATAACATCAAATTTCCCCATTTTATTATACTTATAAAGGATGTCTTCAAAATCAAGTTGAATACTTTTTACAAATATTTTTTGAACATGTTTTTTACTGCAATTAGTGAATAGTAAAATAAAGGGTCCAATTTTTAGGGATTAAGAATCATCGTGGTGGTCCAAATAATATATTTAGTAACGTTAAAATTTTCATTTCAAATTATATAGAGCTCTGGATAACGTTTGATCGTCATTTATCGTTAATAATTAATACAAAAGGCTCGAAACCTCAAGTTTTTCTTTTTTCTACAGTTTTTAAAATTTTTAATGAATGTAATAAATAGTTTTTATGAAGAGTCACTCATGTGCAAAACAATTGCTTTTTTTAAATAAAGGTACGAAATTGTGTTCCTGCATCTACTCAATGTTAAAAATCGCATTTTCAATTACTAATATTTTTTTTAAATGGTTGGTAAAGACAGGTTTTTTTGTGCGGATTTTGCAGCTGGCAACTTTTCCAATTGTTTGATCCCCAAAATGATATATTTTTCTTTTAATTGACATCCTTAAAGAATATTTAATCAAACTGTATTCCACTCCATTGACTGAGTGACGATTTTTTTCTGAAAAAAGTATTGAAAATAAAAAAGTTTTTCCATAAATATTTCTACGGAAATCAATTTTGCAATTTTTAAAAACTATACTTTTTTTTAAAAGAAAATATAAATAATAATCTTTCTTTTTAATATGAAACAAAACGATATGTCAAAATTGGTTTTCAGCGTGGTAATTTTTTTTAATAGTTGATTCGTATGACGAAAAAAGTATAAATGTGCTAAAAATTTATAAAAACTATGAAATGTACATTCAGGGAAATTATTATAGTAGATTTTACCATAGAGTGACAAACATACTACTTATTTTAAATAAAATATATTTAGTTCTTTAACAATGAATATAGTTGTAACTTTTCGTATAATTTGCCTACGTTTGCTTGCTAATACTTATAATAAAAACTATCACTATTCGAATAGCAAGATAAATGTCCCAATAGTTGAAGATTTAAGGGTTCTTCAACTATATTTTTATTTTTTTAAATATTTTTAAAAAATAAATGCTTCAAACTTACATTTATTATATTTATTGATATATTAGCTATCCAAAACATATCTTATATTTCATCTTTAACCAATATTTATAGTAAATATGTTCTGAAACGTTTGAATATGCAGTTATCCCAATAGTTGAACATCTAAATCGACCCTATTCATATGGATAAAGAAATTTGTTTCAATAATTGAACGCTATAAAAAGTACAATTACAAACATTGAAAGTAATATAGAAAGTATCGATTAACTTGGAACTTGTTTAACTATTGAGATAATTTACATATTTAAAAAAAATACAAAAAAAAATACTTTTTAAATTTTTAAAAAATTTGTTTAGTTTTTTTATTTTATTTTTAATTTTTAATTTTATTTTTATTCTTCTCGGTGTAATTATAGTAAAATATACGTATGACCTGAAATTGGTTCACGATTATTGTGTTATTTGTGTACCGGCACGTATGTATTTCGTTTGCAGACACGAAACAAGACAAGGAAAAGGATAACGATGAGGCGGAATATATGCTGCAGGATAATGGAGAGCCAATAATGTACGAACCGTACCGAACAAACAAAAACATGAGATTGAAATTTATTACAGTTAACGAAGGAGAAATGATCGAGGAAAATGAACGAAATGAATAAAAAAAAAGAAACTACTTGGAGGACAATTTTGACAAAAAATGATTGACAATTGTCTGGTTATAATTGAAATGGAAAAAAACATGAGTTGTTGTTTTTTTGTCAAAGAAAATTCACGAAAAATTATTGTCGTAAAGAATGCGAAATTATTTAAAAATTTCTTTTTGATCTATAAATACGTTTTTTACAGTTTTTCCTTTTTTTAAATTATTTCGTGGCTTTTGTCCACAGTGAATTTGTGCCACCGCAGACGAAGGAGGAGGAGAGTCCTGCTCCCCAGGCACCCCAGTTACCGCCGGTGCCTTATTGGAGACTCGTGAGTCCTGAAAAAAAATTCGTTTAAATAGTACATCCACGAAACGATTTTTTTAGGAATTTGTTAAAATTTTGCATATAAAGTATCTTTAATGCCACGTGCATATATGGATATTAAGTTTTAAGAAGTTTCTCTGCATAGAATTTGAGTTTATTCAAAATCACAATTTTTTTTCTGCTCTTTCATAAGAAAACGAATTAAATATTGGAATCTTCAACTCAAAATATCGTGACTCCTAAGAGGAAAAACTTCTTTAAATGTGGTACAGCTTTTTATAGTACTTCAAAAAAGTTTCTATTAATTTTTTTTATTATACAAATTTTTTTCCTTAATTTGTATAAGCAGCTCCATCTAAATTCAATTACGATGTGACGATGACCCCTTCGATTTTATAAATTTTTGAATATGTTATTGTACATGAAAAATTAAGTATCCATGTCAATTTATAGCCATCTATTTTAACGAAGTTTAGTAAAATTATTGAAATATTCATAGCTTGACAATGGTTAAAATATTGAAACTTAATAGAGGGTAATTTGTATTGTTTTTTAATATGATTTTTGAAAAAAATTTGAAAATTATGAAAAATTTTTAATTATCTTTTTAGCCGTTTTGAACTACAAAATTGGATTTTCTTTCAATGGGGACCCCTTCGATTAAAAACAAATTCATATCATTCTACGTAAAAAACAAAATTTTTAGCCCATTCTGAATAAGAGATTCAAATAACTTCATATTGAAAAAAATGTATATACCGAAAAAAAAATTTTTCACAGTCACAGAGTGAAAAAAAAATAAAAGTTGTAAAAAAAGTTTTCTACTATCACAGGGCAAAAAAAGACAAAAAAAATGGAAATTTTTTTTTAACACGAAGTTATTTGAATGTCATCATCGGTAGAGGCTCAAAAATTTTGTTTTTTTTTACGTAGAATGTTATGAATTTTTTTTAATCGAACGGGTCATTGCAAAAAAATCCATTTTTTAAGCTCAAAGCAGCCAAAAAAATACAGAATAATTTTTATCTCAATTTTCAATTTTTTTCCCAAAAGTACATTGAAAAATAAAAAATTACCTATCAAGTTACGAGATTTTAATTATTATAAAAGCTTTGAATATTTATTAATTTTAAAAAACGTCAGTACCTGTTAAGACAGAGGGTTAAAAATTAGCATAGAAATACTTTATTTTGCATCTATAATAAAACATTCAAAAACATTTTAAAAAAATGGAAAGGGCCATCGCCAAATCATCATTAAATTGACCTGGAATTGCTCATACATATTAAGTACGAGTCACCTTGGATGACTGAATTTTGTGTATATTGTCCTTGAATAAATTATTAACAACTTTTTCTAATGAGCTTAAGCTGTAAAATCACATGGTACGTAAAAAAAAACTAGAATAAAAATGTCTAATTTATCTGTCATGAATGCACCACCTTAAAAAAACAAAGGGAGGCGCGATAAAAAAGGAGGCTCGAAAATGTTTACCACATTTTACTTTCTCGTTAACCTCAGTCCTCCCCCTTTTCCCTCGGCCATTCGCTCGACTCCCTCCTGTCGTTTCTCATCATTTTCCCTTTCTCGTCATACTCCTAATCGCACTAATTGCTCGCCCTCGACCCTCGCCCTCACACCGTCTACAATATCATACAATTATTTTCTCCCTCTTCCCATATTCTCGTTCTCGAAACGATAAAATTCTTCGAGCAGTGTAAAAGAGGAGAAAAAAATTTCACTCGTTCCCATTCTGCCTCGAAAAATGGCCCTCGATATTTGCTCTTATTTTTTCCCCTCTTGAACTTTTCCCTAATCGAACAAATTGCTTCTTGCCCTATTTTTTTATTTTCAGATAGATTCTCAAACAATTATCCTCCGCACTTCATTTATCTTCGTTATATTTTCGAGTACGAGTGTCCATTTAAATTCCGTAATTATTCGCTTATTTGTTTTTATTGAATGAACGAGAGTCAACGAAAGAGACAAGGGCTCATTTAATTCTTATTTAATTAAAAATCTATATATAAAAACTTTTAAAGAATATTTTTAACATTGCTCTCTCTCTCTCTATTTCACATTAAAATTTTGTGAAATTAGTCTTTTAATCAATTTATTTTTAAAATAAAAGTGAATATATTTATTTATTTTTATTATTTTATTCCAAACATTACTATCACGCATTGATATTTTTTTTACATATTGATTATTGAAATTTTGAAACGCATTTAATGTGGTTAAGGTGATATGGCCATGGCAATAAAACCACAAATTTTCGTCCTAGTTTTTCTCACGTACAAAGTGGTTTGCGAGTAAAAGTTCATTAAGAAAAGTTGTTATAAATTGGCTAAATAACATTTTCGAAATACAAGGTCATCCAAAGTGATGTGTACTCTTGCTGTATAATTAACGAAATTTTAAATAAAATTAGTTCAGATTCAAGAAAAAAACTAAACAAAGCTTCTTCGATGTTGTATAAAAATGTGTGTAAAATTTTAGTGAGCACCATGTAGAAGTTGAGATATTTATTGTTGAAGATCGCAATATTTAACACGTGTTCTTATGGAAAAATGGAAAAAAATGTCTATTTTTACCAATAAATATATCGACTTCTGTACGGTGAAACTTCCTAAAAATTAATAAACGTGTGCATATGACTTTAAAAAAAGGTTATGGAAAATTTTAACAAAATGTCAACTAAACGATACCATGGTACAATTACCTCAAGATAGTCGTGTGACAGTCTATGCAAAAGTTTGACAATTCGTGTTAACTAAATGTAAAATCATCACTTGAATTTTTTTAAGACAGAACTTTTTCAAAATTTCTACTGATCTCCTTTGACATCGTATTAACATGTGTGCAAAATTTAAAGAGGCTTCATCATGTGGTTATCGAGATATTTATTTTTAAAAATTGCCACTTTTAACGCGGGCTCTTATGAGAGATCAAAAAAATACAACGACTTTCAAGAAATAATATCTCGATTACTAGATGGTAAAGCTTCATAAAACTTGGTATAAATTTCGACATGACTTCGAAGAAGATTTGTACAAATTTTTAAGAAATTCTGTCTCAAATGATTTTACGCGACTCCTACATTAACACGTGTTTCTTAGGACTTATATGAAAATTGTCATGAACGTTCTTGGATATCATACGCACATGTATATTAAATTCAAAGAGGTTTTACCATCTACAAGTTGAGATATGGATTGATAAAAATCACAGTCTTCAACACTAATGATTTCCACTTCTAGACGATGAAACTTTTAAAAATTTTCCATAACTCTTTGCATTGCTTTAGCTTACTTTAGTTTTTAAAAAATCCTAAAAAAAATTGATCTTGAATGGCCCTGAATTTTGAGTACGTTCTTCTTGGATAAATTTGAAAAAAAATTTCTTAATAAATTTGAGCTAAAAATCCATGCAAAACCGTAGGAAAATGATATAAAAATTGGATTATTTATATTATGGCGAGACAACTATCTAAAATGTTATTTTTAGACAACGATTTAATAAATTTAATTTTTTTTAATGCAATGACAGTTTCGATTCGCTACGTTCGGCGAGATGATGTACGTGCTCGGTGGTCTGATAATGGGTACACTCACAGGTTTCTGTATTCCTATATCGACCATACAATATGGTGAATTCACGACGCTCCTCGTTGATCGCAACTCGGTGAATCAAACGAGCTCTCGAACCATCATCATGGAGTGGTTCGGTGGTGGAAAGGTCCTGTAAGTATATATTTATATATATTTATATATTAGTATATATTAGGGTGATTAAAAAAAAAGTTTTTTTTTAAATTTTTTATGGAAACAGGTTTGAAAGTTTCATTTATAGATAAAAAAAAGCCTGTACAAATTTGAGCTCTTTATAAAAATATTAACAGTGGGCCCATCGCACTTTTCAATTTTCCATAAGATTAACATGGGAACAGTTACGTTTTCTCCTTCAGAATTTTGTAACTACCTAACGATACATCAAACAAAAAAGTCCTAGCGTATTTTTGTAGAAAATTGAACGCTCTACAAAAAATTTCTTTTGTGAATTTTTCGTTAATCTCACCATTTCAAAGATATTTTAGTTCAAAATAGAAAAATCGAAAAAATCATTATTTTTCAATCATAAATAAGTAGTAAGCAAAATAAAATAGGTGATACATTTTTTTTATAGGAAATTGACTGATCTTCAAAAATAGTCTCTTGTGTTTAGTCGATTAGATGATGCATTAAGAAGATATTCGTATCTAAAATTCAATGTTAACTGGTTTTAATACATTTTCCTAAAATTTTAACATTCAACTTTAAATACGAATATCTTTTTAACGCTTCATCTAATCGACTAAATAGAAGAGACCATTTTTAAAGGTCAGTCAATTTTCTACAAGAAAATGTATTGCTCATTTTATTCTGCTTACTACTCAGTGATTTATGATGCAAAAATAATGATTTTTTCAATTTTTCTACTCAAAAATCTTCGAAATGCTGAAATTAACGAAAAATTCACAAGATAACTTTTTTGTAGAGCGTTCAATTTTCTAAAAAAACTACACTAGGACTTTTTTGTCTGATGTATCGTTAGATAGTTACAAAATTCTGAAGGAGAAAACGTAACTGTTCCCATGTTAATCTTATGGAAAATCAAAAAGTGCACAGGTTTCTTTTTATGTATAAATGATACTTTCAAACCTGTTTCCGTGAAAAAAGAAAAAAGCTTTTTTAATTTTGAATGACTCTAGTATATATTTATACATGTCTCACCTAGCTGAATAAAAAATAGAGAAAATACGTAAATGGTATATTTCGAATAGCTATGAAAAATGTAGATCTCGACGTTCAGAGTTGAGTGCAAAGTTTTAAATAATTGGAAAAGATTTTCTTGTCAACGTTGCAAAGTGCACGTTGAATCGACGGTGACTGGAGGAATCCTTAAATTATGTACGAATATTCACTTCGTCTCTGTACGCGAATTTATGTTTCTTATCCTTGGTATATCTTTCGTTGTATCCACTTTGACCCTGCTGTCATCTTCCTAACCGAAAGGAGCAACACTCGCGAAAATATACGGAGCTTTTCATGCTAAATTTTTACATTTCATTAAATTCGTTTGCTTCCAATTTTAATTATTTATTTATTTTCATTAAACTTCTCCTCAAAAGATAAAATAATAAATTTTCTTCGTGCAGTTTTTGCATATTTTTAAATTTAGTATCAAATTTCGAGGCAGAAATGAAAGGATTGGAGCCAATATTTTATTATTAAATAATAAGAAAAAATTATGAAATTAATTAATAATAAATCTCTTTCTCTCATCAATAATTTCGATATATTATTTGTACATGAAACTACTTAAAAACTTGTTTAATCTGTGGTTGAAACATATACGATTAAATCGCGAATGTGGTTTATCGAAACTATAAAAACAAATTAATATTTTAATAGATAAACCATATTTTAACGAATCTATTAATGAATGTTTTCTTTTCAAATTATTATTCGATGAATATTTAAGAATAACAATTTTGAACGAAATATTAAAATAATAATGCCATCCACTATATTAAATATAATCAAGTTAAATATAATTCATTTTTAAGTCGTTAATAAAAAGGTAACATCTCTTTTTAAGTAAATAAGTATAAGAATAATAACACGAAATACAATTTAATGAATTCATAAAATGTTTATGTCATTAATATGAAGTTAAAAACTTGTTTCAAGTAATCAAGTTCTAAAATGTTTATTACAAACTCTTTTAGAGTAAGTAAGTCTATAAATAATACTAATGAATAAACAACAAAGAAGAATAAAAAATAATTATAAATAAAAAGTACGAAAGTCTAACAACCTTCATATGATCAACATGAAGTTTCGATTAATGAATTCAACTCTTTTCGATTAATGAAGTCTACAAATAATAATAATAATAATAATAATAAACAATAAGTAACAAAGTACAAAATCGTTTATGTAACAAACTCTTTTAAAGTATAAGTCTACAGATAATAATGATGAAGAAAAAATAAAAAGTAATAAATGAGTAAAAAGTAACGAGGTGTATAACAATGTTTATGTGACTAATAATACGAGATTAAAAAATGACATGTTAAATAATGAAGTGTAAGATGAAAAAAAAATGTAGCATCGAATATCCTGTATGAGAAGACTTACTTCCTGTTACGTGTATAAAATTCTTGAGCGGTTGCCCGATAAGTTTGGCTGGTTTTCCACGTACGAGAATCGGAAATGTTTGTGACGTTTACATACCGGGTGGCTAGGGAAGGAAAGAGATAGAGTGAGAGAGAGAGAGAGAGAGAAATTGTTTGAGGCAGTGGCCAAAATGGGGCTCCTTGGAAAGCGATTTTAGCAATGGTAAGAACGGGGAGAGCTTGGGGTATATCGCAAGAGGGCTCTCGGTGTACAGAGTTTCAACTGCTCGACTACTTGGCTAAACTATCCTCATCCCTACTTCTCTCGTCACTTTGAGCTTTGGCTCTTGCTCCGAAGCTTTCGCCAGGCTAAACATTGACGTTTATCCATCTCCCTTTGAATGGTTTATCTTTCACTCCCTTTGCTCTGTATTATCGCTCAGTTTCGAGATCCACAATCGCTCTACATGTCTACCTCTCGTTTCATCCATCAACTTCCCATCTTCAACTATATTTTTGCCAAAGCGTTGAAATAGGCTTTTTTCACCCACACTCGTACACAATGTCCATCACTTAAGGTAGTACAACCGAGACAGTATATTCAAAAGTTTGTCCTTATGTGTTAACTTGATGTTAAATCATCAGTTGAAATTTCTTCAGACAGAATTTATTCAAAAATTGCACAGATCTTCGTTAGCATTGTGTTAACGTGTTTGTTAAATTTAAAAAGGCTCAACCATGTAGTTATTTAGATATTAATTTTTAAAAATTGCTACTTTTAACATGGGCTCGTATGGAAGATTCGAAAAAGCAACTACTTTCAATGTATTATATCTCGATTTCTAGACCTTAAGGTAGTACGACCTTAAGGTAGTACGACCTTAAGGTTGTACAATCGCAAAGCCATTTTGAGACAGATTTTCTTAAAAATTTTCTCAGATCTTCTTTAATGTCATATGAAAACATGTGTCAAATTTTGCAGAGCTTCACCATCTAGAAATCGAGATATTATACATTGAAAGTCATTGCTTTTTCGAATCTTCCATAAGAGCCCATGTTAAAAGAAGCAATTTTTAAAATTTAATATCTAAATAACTACATGGTTGAGCCTTTTTTAATTTTGCAAACACTTTAACACAATGCTAACGAAGATCTGTGCAATTTTTGAATAAATTCTGTCTCAAGAAATTTCGAGTGATGATTTTACATCAAGTTAACACATAAGGACAAACTTTTGAATATACTGTCTTGGTTGCACTACCTTAAGGTAGTTCTATCATTTTATCATTTTCTTAAGAACTTATTGAAAATTTGCCAAAACCTTCTTTGGGTTGGGGGTCAGATTTCCGAAATGAACAGAACAGTTAAAATGACGAATATTCACATTTGGAATAAATTTATGAAGAAACTTAAATTTTACTACAGTTCTAAATGTAATGAGAAAAACTAGATAAAAAGATTCCGAAATGAATTTAGATAGAAAATTAAAATCAAAATCATAAAAATGACGAGCAATTAAAAAAAAATTAATTATAAAATTTTTGAATTATAAAATACTAGAAGCAGTAATATTACGAATATTTAAAATTTCAAAATACAATATAACGATATTTCCAATCCTAAATATCTTCAATTCTAGATGGTGAATCTTCTTAAAATTTAGCAGAGCTCTTTATTATACTTCGAAGAAGCTTCTCTCAGTTTTTAGAAGAAATTAGTAAGATATTTTTTCGTAATTTTCATACGTATATAGCAAGTACCGGGTCACCTTGGATGATCTTGAATTTTAAGTATGTTGTTCTTGAAACAATCTCTACCAACTTTTCTTAATTAGCTTAAGCTCAAAAATCACTTAGTAAAGAGATAAATTGAGATAAAGACGTTTTATTTGACTATACCGATATAACTACCTTAAGGTGTGATCGATCTGTAAAATAAGCATCGATAAATTTTATTAAAATTTTTCATAAATTTTTTATCTTTTGCTCCCTTTGACAACTATTCACTATCGTGATTTCTCTCAGTGTGTATATTACAAATTAAAAATGACTATATACGAAGATAACACATCAATGGTCAGAAAATCAAAAAACTATATCAGAATAAATCAATTAAGTTTACAAAACTTGTTAGAAATCAAAAAAAAAAACGAAACGAAATTTTATTTAGAACGAGTATTTTTCATTGCTTCGTTTTTTTTCTGATTTTCATTGCACTTATTTCATTATTTAACTGGAATATTTAAATATTACGAGACATATTATAGTATTTGGTACAAAAAAATTGGCGAAAATTTTTGAATAGAATTTGTTATAATATTCATATCGAATGATTGATGTTTAAGTGGTCCAAATGCAACAAAGGAGGAGCGAATGAACGCTCTTTACGACGATTCGGTGGCCTTTGGCGTTTCTTGCGCCGCACTCTCGACAGTACAGTTTTTCTTCGCCATTCTGACAGTAGATCTGCTCAACGTCGCAGCATTTCGACAGATAGCCAGGGTTCGAAGAATGTTTTTGCAGGCTGTGCTGAGACAGGACATGGCTTGGTACGACACGAACACATCGACCAACTTTGCCAGCAGAATCACCGAGTAAGTTTTTTTCCCCCCATTTTTTCAAATATTCAATAAATTTCATTCTTATTTTTATTTATTTATTTATTTATTTAAATATTAATGGAAAATAAAGGAAGAGGGTTAAAAATATATAACATGAGAATGCACTGATGATTCTTCGTAAT
Organism: Cremastinae sp. A BG-2022a; assembly: GCA_030522545.1. Taxonomy (NCBI): domain Eukaryota; kingdom Metazoa; phylum Arthropoda; class Insecta; order Hymenoptera; family Ichneumonidae; species Cremastinae sp. A BG-2022a. The sequence goes on from JAPYYW010002625.1 coordinate 23,410, forward strand.
GAACGAATCTGCAGACACCATTTTTAGCGAGGACAATAGAGAATATTCTTGAAATTCGTTCTGGATTGGAGCTCGAGATTTGAATTTTAAATTGATAGAATTCTAAAGTGAGGAAGCTGGGGAAAATTTTGATTACCTTGCGAGAGCTGTGGCAATATATGAATATTTCGTGAATTCTGAAAAGTCGAAGGCTTTGAGGGAAAGAGGAGCTGTGTCGTAAGAAAACAGAAATTTGTCAAAATTAATATGTATTGGATCAACAAGTTGTTCAACGTCGAACTCTCGAATTCGTCCAAGTCGTCAACAAATATTTTTTTTGGTCCCTTCGCCCATCGCCTTCGATTTTAAAGCTTTAGTATGTCTGGATCATTTTCCCTGATATTTCGTTCTTGTATCAGTCTTTATTCAAAATTTTTGCATTTTTGTAAATCGATAATAACTAACGATTAAGCTTTTATTATTAGTCTTTTTCTTGAACTCTCAAATTAGTAAAAAAAAATTAATTATTTATTTTTCCTGTCACTCATTGAACAATACGCAGAAAAAAAAGTTTTTTTTTATTGCAGCTTAATAAAAAATGAATTTATGGGCCAGTTTTGGAAAGTGATAGATTGCGCTTATTTATAATAAAAATAGTATATTTATGTAGAATTTAATCAGTTACTCGATTTTCCTCCATGAAAATTTTATAAAAGTAGAATGATATGTTGAAAAATGCAAAACACTTGAAAATTTTCTTCCTGTTGTATAGTGTATTTAATGAAAAAAATAAAAGGGAAGAAAATACAGTTAAAACAGATACAATAGCAAAGAAAAATTAATCACTAATTTTTTCTATTGATTGGATACTTTAATTTAATTTTAATTGAATTCTAATCTACAATTAATTATACTCTATAATTTATAATTAATCATACCTTACACTCTATGATCTATAATTATAATCTATAACATATAAACTATAATCTAAAATCTATAATTAAAATCTACAATTAAGACTATTTTTTGAGACTACTATTTACGTAATTCTTTAATAAAGGTCTGTTTCTAATGGATCATAATTTCCATCATACACCCATGAGAATTTTCATAAACTTTGTTTTAAACTACAAATTTATTTGACAGCGTAAATGTTTTTTTTTTCGAGGCAATTAATATTTACTTGAGGAAAGGTGGAAAATAAAATTTGATGAGTGACTGGTAAAATATAAAGGAGGGAATATTACCACAGCTGACGATATCTTAAGGGTTTTCCCCAGTGTGAGTCTGCTTCCCCAAAACTCGTTAGGGCAGTAATGAGAAACTCTACTGTAAGGGTAAAACATCCCCTACCTCGCTCTCTTCCTTTACCCTTTGCCAGAAATTGTGTGTACACGTCAACTCCTCCATAGGGAGAAGGCGCATAGTCCAGAGATGATACGGGAACGGGAACCCCATGAGTGATCCTGCCGAGTTATGATTACATCTCAAACTTTCATCCTTGTCGTAAATGTCAGCCCAACTCTATAGATAAATGAAAAACTAATTCTTTCATAAATATAACTATCACCATGGAATATCCACTTTGTACAAATACGGTTAAAGGGACAATACATTTATCAGATGATAATATATATTTTCTAGACATGACAACATGTCTTTCAGATATGAGAATTTATTGACAAAAATACTCGAGTGCATGGAAAGAATGTTATACGAAAAATTACTATGTTTTTTTTGGACTGTGATTAAAGTTTTGAAAAAATGGAAGATTTTTCGTTAAAAATATAGTAATTATAATATAATCTAGGTTACTATGTTTTGCGTTAAAAAATCTGAAGAATTTCCAAAGTGTTACCACAGTACTATTCAATGTAATAATTTATTGTATAAAATTCCCTTCGTGTATAATATAAAATGAATATATTTTTAGTTAAAGTAAAATTTAGTGATAGTATCATACAATTTTTAATAACTTCAAACATTTTCTTCGGGGTATAGACCTAAAAGAAACGACTATTGATCTACATGCAGAAAAACTGCATCTGCAAATGTCTAAAATCTAACATTAATGACATTTATGGTGATAGCTTGGATGTACCAAGTGAAATGTAAGGGCGAATCAGATTGCTGATAATTACCATTATTGATATTTAGGAAAAATGAAAGAAACAACCCATTACTACAACTATGAGCTGGACATTTTTTGAAGAACGAAAAAAGGCTGTTTGAATCCTTTGGATTTTTGAAACATTTGTCACAAAAAGTCTTTTTTATCACTGTAAAAAGGAATTCTCGTGATGATTAAAGTGGTTGATCTGTATACAATGAGCATTGATAAATTTTGTTAAAAATTTGCATAAATTTTTTTCAACGTCATTTGCACTATTATATCAAATTTTAGGAAATTCACCAAATATACCTAGTATTTTTTACATTGAACAACCTTGAATTCAGAGTATCCTGCTGTTTAATCAATTTACAATGACTTTACTTAAGAAACTTTAACTCGCAAATCATTAAAATGTCAGGAAAACGTTATAAAAGAATAAACTAAACTTTTGGGTTTGACTGTCACAAACCAACCCTGTAAGTTCCTTGATATAATCAAATCCAAAATATTCTGCTCGCTTTTTCCACGGTTAAAGTAATTTGCGAGTTTAAGTTTATTGAAAAAAGTTATTGTAAATTGACTAAGCAGAATACTTGAAATTCAAGGTAATTCAAGGTCAGGTATACTTGGTACATGATTAAAAATTTTTTGTTATGTCCTTTTAAAACAAAGCTTCTTTGATATTGTATAAAAATCTGTGCACAATAAGAAATTTCACAATCTAGAAATCAAAATATACAAGGTTTAACGTTATAACAATTAACACGAGCTCTTATGGAATAGTGCGAAAATAAATAGTGACGTTTAATAATAAAAATCTGGACATCTACTCGACGAAATCATTCAAAATTTAATCCACACACGCAGATTATATCAAAGAAGGTGTGTTTAAATTTGATGGAAAATCTGCCAAGATTCAACGACGTTAATTTAAAAGAGACCAAATTCGATAGAGAGATAACGCGTCAGGATTTAACGAGGTGAACGTAAATTGCAGGGACTTGGATAAGATGAAGGACGGAATAGGAGAAAAGCTTGGTATCTTTACGTACCTGATGGTTTCGTTTATATCATCGATAATAGTGTCATTCGTGTACGGATGGAAATTGACGCTGGTTGTGCTGAGCTGCGCGCCGATAATCGTCATAGCGACCGCAATAGTGGCGAAGGTGCAGAGCTCATTGACGGCTCTGGAGCTAAACGCCTACGGGCAAGCTGGTACCGTGGCTGAAGAGGTTCTAGGTGCAATTAGAACAGTCGTTGCCTTCGGTGGAGAAAAGGTCGAGGTTGATCGGTACGCGAAGAAGCTCATGCCAGCCGAGCAGATGGGAATAAAACGTGGAATGTGGTCCGGGGTTGGTGGTGGAGTTATGTGGTTCATAATCTACATGAGCTACGCCCTGGCCTTCTGGTACGGTGTCCAATTGATTTTGGAGGATCGTCCAAAGGTCGACAAGGACTACACACCTGCAGTTTTGGTCATCGTCTTCTTCGGTGTTCTCGCTGGTGCCCAGAACATGGGCCTGACTTCACCGCATCTGGAAGCCTTCGCGGTCGCCAGGGGATCAGCCGCTGCCATATTCCAGGTCCTCGACCGAGTGCCAACGATCGACAGCCTCAGCAAGGACGGCCAAAAGCTCAAAACCGTCATCGGCGACATCGAGTTCAAGGACGTTCACTTCCGGTACCCAGCGAGAAAGGACGTTCGCGTTCTCCAGGGCTTGAATCTCAAGATCAATCATGGCGAGACCGTGGCACTCGTTGGAGGATCCGGGTGCGGCAAGTCGACTTGCCTACAACTCATTCAGAGACTTTACGATCCTGACCAAGGCACGGTAAGCTTTTCACATCTTCTTCAAGTCTATTGGCTTTCACTATCTTATAAAATGAAAATTGTTCCATGGGGATTTATAAATATTTTGGTGGATACCTACAATGTAGTTTTAATTACAATTACATAAGAATACAGCTTGGATTAAGACTACCTAGGAATGTAGTTTTTATTAAAACTACAACTGCAAACTAGTTTTAATTAAAACTACATATGAATGTAGTTTTTACTAAAGCTACATAAGAGTGTAGTTTTAATTAAAACTACATTTAAAAAACTACATAAGAATATAGTTTTAATTAAAACTATGCATTCTGGCTTTTAATTAAAACTATTTTGTATTAAAACTACAACTACAAACTAGTTTTAATTGAAACCACATAAGAATGTAGTTTTAATTAAAATTACATAAGAATATAATTTTAATTAAAATTACACATTTTAGGTTTCAATTCACACTACATTCTAGGTTTTAATTAAAACAACATTCTTATCAAAGTCTAAGGATATAGCTGACACTATGTTTCTAAAAGATTTTTTTTAAATCTAATTATTTAACGATAGCATCATCTGAAAATACAATTTTCGTACAATCTTTAAATGTTATTAATTTGAATACAAATTTTTCATGTATGTTTGGTGAAAATGTGTATACCGAATTGTTCATAAGGTACTTTTATTTCGAAAGAGTTTGGTTTAGTTTGATTTTTCCTAGTTAGTTTATAAATTAGGAATTTTGCCCAAGATTTTGAATTAGATTTAAGAATGGAATGTGATTGATACTGTTTTTTAAATACTAGCATCCAATCTATATCCTATTGAGTACCTATAATTGTCTTTTTTTTGTTGGTGAATTTCTTAGTACAAATTTTTAATTCCTGATTTATCAGGTTACGTTTCTCATTAATTCGTAAAAATTGCCATTCCATATTAATTCAAAAAAATTTTGCAATAATTACCAGTGACCAAATATAATTCTAAAAAATGTTAAAAAGAAATAATGAGCCATAAAATCCAATAGATAGCTCCAATGAAACATAAAGTAGGAATTTGTGTACGTAGAAGCTAACAAGAATGTTCGATGAGTTCACGAGCTAATTTTGAATCAACCAATAGTCCCAGAATGCTGATGCACGAAAAAGAAACATCAACCAAGCTATGACTAAAGTTTCATTTTATTGAATAAAATACTCAAAAAAAACAACGAAATATTGCTAGAGATTGGAAAACTCTCAAAACGAGCCTGGCCTTTTTCTTTTTCTCAGTGAGAATATAAATTGTTTTTTCTGTTTTCGGTCGTTTGGAAAAAAAAATTGAATTCAGGTGCATCTGGATGGAGTCGACATATCGAAACTTAACGTTAGCTGGATGAGATCTCATATCGGTGTCGTTGGCCAAGAACCAGTTCTATTTGATACGACGATAAGAGAGAACATACGATACGGAAATGAAAATGTTACCGAGGAGGAGATGATCAAAGCTGCCAAGGAGGCTAACGCACACGACTTCATCAGCAAACTGCCGGAGGTAAATAGACTTCGATTCGCCTCTTTGCGTATGTCCTACTACGTGAAATCCAAGAGAATATTTTTTACTCATTTCCTGATTTCAAAAAAAGATATGACATTTTTTCAAGCCTGTGCCAAGTTTTTTTTATTCGACTACTTTTTTTAAAGGATTTTGGTCCATACAGATAGAAAAAGTTTAGCAACGTTTTTTTTTTAATCGAAGTTGTTTGAGAGCTTATATTTTAAGGTAGTTTTATCAAAAAATCGTTTTTTTTTTTTAGGATTTTGTTTAAAATATGAAAAAACCTTCTTTGGTACAATGTGCAATTGTATATTAAATTTTAAGAGGTTTCATTATACGTAGAACTTGAGATATTTATTGTTAAAAATTATTATTTTCTGCAGTTTTCCATATAAGAACACGTGTTAAATATTGCGATATTTAACTCTAAATATCTTGATTTATGGGTAGTGGAGCTTGTTGAAATTTTGCACAGCTCTTCATTGTACTTCAAAGAAGTTTCCTTTAGTTTAAAAAAAAATCCTAAAATTATGATTTTTTAAATATTCATCATTTTTAATTTTAAACCCAACATACCCATTAGGAAAATCAAAGTTAGAAGACTATTTATTTATTTATAATTTTTAACACAGACCACTAAAATTAGAAGACTGATGGTTGATCAAATATCTTTGCTTTTAATTGTCGTTTTATGCTCGTGGCTTCATAAAATCAAAGTTAGAAGACTATTTATTTATTTATTTATAATTTTAAACACAGACCACTAAAATTAGAAGACTGATGGTTGATCAAATACCTTTGCTTTTAATTCTTTTAATTGTCGTTTTATGCTCGTGGCTTCATAAATTCTTATTACTCGCTGGAAAAATTAGCTTCATAAAGTACTTCTGAGAGTAATTTTTAAAAGTAGATATTGGATTTCGGTTTGATAGACTTAACCGGGTGTAGCATCAGCCTGACGCTTGGAGCTTCGGGATAAAGGAAAATTTATCACACGGAAGCTCATAATCGCGCGGTCGACGTGAAAATAATGACGAGCCGACATGACAAGTAATTGGATATTAATAAGGAGCGACGCATCAACGAATTTCGATGCACGTGTTTTCAAAATTGATTTGCTTCAGTACAGTGTATTTTCCTATATATCCAGGTTGTTCCAAAAGTTTCAAACTCTTGAAAATTCGTTGCAAATGATTTTTTTTTTAATTTTTTGATTTTATAAAACTTGTTGATTTTACAAAAAATCATATACTCACCATTTGTGATCAATTTATAAATAAAATTATTTAGACTGCAAAGAACGATAAAAGTTAATGAATCAACAATAATTTTGTCAATCTGTTCCAATAGAAGTGTTTAAAAAATATTCGGGAATCCATTGACTAAAATTCAATTTTGATTCCGAAAATCAATACCAGTGATATAATCAATGAGTTTAATAAAAGTTTGAAAAATGTGGCGAAGCGTTTTCCAAGTCGAATTTTTTGCAACGAATAAAAATACAGAGCCTGTGCAAAATGTTGAGAATCCGTTGACTAAAATTCAAATTTTGATTCCTAAAATCAATACCAATAACAAATTAATCAATGAATCTGAAAAAACATCTTTAACAAAATTAAAAAACTCTCAAATCAAAAACAATTTCCGAAAAAGAATTTTACATAAATGTTCCTCGATTGCGGTTTGGAAAAATGAAAGAAAAAAAAAACTCTGAAATGAAAAATAAAAAAATAAAAAAATTAAAACACAAAATTTTTACATGGACTTTTTCCTCGATCACGGTTTGAAAAACTGGCGAAGCGTTAGCCAAGTCGAATTTTCTGGACCGAATAAAAATCCGGAGACTGAAAAATATGAAATTCAGCACTCGAGTCATGGAAAAAATGGCAAATCGCTTTGATTCGAGACTCGATCGTGCGTAAGATTTTTTATCGGTGACTCTCAATTATGGATAAATCTGTATAAAGGGCGAGTATGTAGTATATCGATACGTGTTCGGGATACGGGCGCGGGCACGGAAGTTATTCCCACATGCATCCCTTGTGTACCGGAAATCCCGATGTGACGTACGTGCTTCCGGTAGCACGATAAAACACAGGCTGCTACAATATCCAATATGAATGCAGTATACAGATATAAGTGGGACACGTTTTGGGAATCAACGTGATCGTATATTATCCGAAGGGATTATGGAGCGTACCGAGGGAATATGTACCCCCGAATGGGAGGGAGGAACACTTACCGAAGCTCCATCTCGTTATTGGAACGTGCCAATGCGGCCTAACACCAAAGAAAATAAAAAAAGGGCTTGTTCCTCGACAAAGGGCAATATTAATATAAGAGGAGAGCATCCTCGCTCCCTTATTCTTTCGAAGAATAAGCTTTCAAAGCTTCGAAGTTGAGGTAGTGTTCGTTTTGTTTAATCAGTAATTATATTTTACTTACATTTACGGTTTATTACAGTTTTTATTTTATTTTATTGTTTAAACGATTAAAATGGTTAAATTATCGTTAAAATGTACTCAGGTTGTCGATCGATAGTCAAACTAAGACTTGAAAAATGAGCATCTGTAAAGAATTGTTATTGGAACGTGCCAATGCGGCCTAACACCAAAGAAAATAAAAAAGGGCTTGTTCCTCTACAAAGGGCAATATTCATATAAGAGGAGAGCATCCTCGCTCCCTTATATTCTTTCGAAGAATAAACTTTCAAAGCTTGAGATAGTGTTCGTTTTGTTTAGTCAGTAATTATATCTTAATTACATTTACGTTTTACTTCAGGCTTTTTTTAATTTAATTTTCTAAACGATAAAAATGGTTAAATTATCGTTAAAATGTACTCAGGTTGTCGATCGATTGTTAAACTAAGACTTAAAAAATGAACAACTGTCTAGAATTGTTATAGGAACGTGCCAATGCGGCCTAACACCAAAGAAAATAAAAAAGGGCTTGTTCCTCGACAAAGGGCAATATTCATATAAGAGGAGAGAATCCTTGCTCCCTTATTCTTCCGAAGAATAAGTTTTCAGAGCTTCGAAGTTGAGGTAGTGTTTGTTTTGTATAGTCAGTAATTATATTTTACTTACGTATACATTTTACTTACATTTTTTAAATTTAATTGTTTAAACGATAAAAAATGGTTAAATTATCGTTGAAATGTGCTCAAGATGTCAACTGATAGTCATACTGAGACACAAAAAAGTAAAACCTTTTTGACAAAAAAAAAAGCAAAATCTGGGTTTTACGAATTTAACGTCAAAAATTACTTTTTTCTGGGATTGTCTGTCTGATACATTGTTAGAGCGTTATCAGTGAATAACACGGTTAAAATTTTCAATTTTCAGTTTGAAAATTGTTCTTAAAAAATGTTGACTAGTTTGTGAAAAATGTCTTTGCAAACGAGTCGTTTTAAAATCAGTCCAATGAATAAAAATTCTTCAATGAGATATTATTATCTAGGAAATAACTGAAAAAATATAATAATTCTTTATGATAGAAAAATTGGAGAATAATATTGAGAGAATTAGATTTAATATAATATGTTTTCGTAATTAAAAGGCGAACAGCAGTCAAATAATTGCAATCTGTGTATGAACGAAAGATGAAGCAAGAAAGAGAGAGAGAGAGAGAGAGAGAGAGAGAGATGGAGAATTCAATTGATAAGAAGGTTATTCGCATTTGTGTCATGGGAAATCTGGCCGGAGAAGCCACACAGTAAGCCTCCGGTTGGCGTGATCCCCGAGGTGAGGAAAATTGCCACGTCGGTAAATCCGAACAGGACATTATCCCTCATTTCGTACTCTATATCGGTCTATTTCCATTCGGAATTACGAATGTGCGGGAGAAAGATAATTCTCACGGATCCGCGATTCCATTTACGAAGCAACGGCTTTTCTTCATTTCGCTCGAAATCTCTGTCTCTCTATCTCTTACCCTCATTTGCTCTCCAAACTACGAGAATATTAGACTCTGACATTTTCATCACGGTCTGCCAAGGTTTCCTTTTGAATCTCATTGGCTCCTTTCAATCTTTACACGTTCGAATTATCACGAAAGACCAGCCTTCCTTGATAGGAATGAACTTCTTGTTCACCGTCAATTTCTTCTTCTACCTTATTCGAATTATGGCTAAAGGCCAGGTCCCAATAATTCCGAATAAGAAATTTATTCGGAGCAAAGCTCGATCGAAATTGAAGTAACGATTTCATAATCGACTTGTGTCTAAGGATGTCCTTCGACTCAGGTTTAATACTTTTTTATTAATTTTATTTTTTAGGTAATGCGAAATACCCAATTTTTAGTGAATCCTTGGACAAATCTCGCGCTCGTATTTTTCAAGCAAATGAACTGAAATTTAAATATGTTATGCAGTGTACGTTGTACTAGGGCGTGACATTATTGGGATTTCAAAAAAACTAAAGTAACAAAAAAATTTTATCGTTTTTTGAAAATCCAAGAATGTCATGCACTAGTATAGTATACATTGCATAACATATTGAAAGTTCACTTAATTTGCTTGAAAAAAACAAGCGTGGGATTTGTCCAAAAATTCAATAAAAATTGGGTGTTTCGCATTACCTTAAGATCGAATTTTTCAAGCAAATGAACTAAAATTGGAATACGTTATGCAGTGTAAGTTGTACTAGGCAGTGACACTCTTGAAATTTCGAAAAAATAAAAAAAATTCGTTTTTTTAAAATTCGAAGAACGTCATGTACTAGTTTATTGTTCTCTGCATGAAATATTCAAAATTCAAATTATTTGCTTGAAAAATACGAGCTTGGGATTTTTCCGAAAAATCACTCGAAATTGGGTGTTTCGCATCTCGTTAAGCGTGTTATTTATACTGTAATTAGAGAATACTGACATTTAAATGTTTGGTGTTAAAAAATTTCTTGTTCATTCATTTATTATATTTAGTGATATCAAAAATGCAATAAAATTGCGTTTATATGACTACAGTTTGGAAACTTGTCAATACTTTCCATATTACTAATTGTATAGTGTTTTGACTTACATTATACCGTTATTTATCATTTACAATTAAATGCAAAAGGTCCGTTATTTTACCTCTTTTTCCGTTCTATGCTTTAAAAAATATTTAATTAATAAAATTAAAGATTTTAAATCAAGGTTTAAAAATATCAAATCAATACAATTAGTGTTTTGAAATTAAGATTTAAAAATGATGAATCGATGCAATGAATTAGTTCAACAAATAAATTTATGTTTTTTGTAAAAGGTCACTTTTGTACAAAATTCATTTTAGAAAATAAAGATTTACTAAATTTTTGTTTAAACGACAAAAAATGGTTAAATTATCTTTAAAATATGCTCAAGCTGCCAGTATAGATAGTCAAATCAAAAACTAAATAAATTGGCGATATATTTTAGCAAAAGCCAGAGTCTTTTACGAATTTAAAGACAAAAGAATTTACTTTTTGCTGGGAATTCTCTCTCCCATATACATCCTTAATTTTTATATATTAATATTTATTTTATAAAATATATTTATAAAAATACAATTTTTTTCCATCTTCCATATTTTTATTTATTTCTTTTTTATTGTTTAAAATTGTACAGGGTTATGACAGCCCGGTGGGCGAGCGAGGTTCGCAATTGTCGGGTGGACAGAAGCAGAGGATCGCGATCGCTCGAGCTCTCGTTCGAAGACCGGCGATTTTATTGCTCGACGAGGCAACCTCGGCCCTCGACCTGCACAGCGAGGCGACCGTTCAGCGAGCTCTGGATGCCGCTGCGAAAGGGCGAACGACCGTCGTCGTGACTCATCGCTTGTCGACCATCACCAATGCTGACAGAATTGTTTTCATCAAAGATGGCCAGGTCGTTGAAATGGGAACGCACGAACAACTCTTGGCACTTGGAAAACATTATCACGGACTCGTATCCGCCGATGCAAGCGCTGCAGCCAAAGGTAAACTCTTATTCAATCCTTTGTTTCATTTTACAGGTTTTTCTCATTGTCGATGGGAGTTGACTCGTTACATCAAAATAAAGAGATTTTAATGAAATTTGGCAAGCAACTACATCTTTATGAAAAATAAAATGCTTACCAAATTTCAATACATTTAGGAGAATCGTTTAGAAGTTATTCAATTTTCAAATTAGCACGCGTTCTTATGAGGTTACTTCAAATTTCAC
>JAPYYW010002626.1:0-19161 GCA_030522545.1 Cremastinae sp. A BG-2022a
ACTTTTCTTAATAAATGTTTACTCTCAAACGACTTCGTATGGGAGAAAAACGTTGTCGAACTTTTGATTTTTTACTCTATGGAGTCAACTCCCTTAAGGCGATGCCGTAAATTTACCACGTGACACGAAACGCGATTCGCTCAAACATACAAATTATTGATATTTCATCAAAATCCAAAGATCAAAGATTTTTGCCACTAACCTCTGCGTGGGCTAAACAAATATTATTCTCATTGACAAAGAATTAAAGAAGTTTGAACCAATCACGTTTTACAAGTGTCTGGGATCTGCGGCATCGTCTTAAGGTAGTTTTATAGTTTTTTCGTCTATTTAGGATATTATGTTGAAAATTTGTACAGTCGATCTTCGATATGTAACTCATATGCGTACCAAATTCAAAGAGGTTTCACGAGATAGAAATTGACATATTTATTGTCAAAAATCCTAATTTTCAGTGCTCTTTCATAAGAGCCCTTGTTAAATAGTGCGATTTTTAATTCTAAATATCTTCAATTCTAGATGGCGAATCTTTGTAAAATATAGCACAGTTCTTTCTTGTACTTCGAAGAAGCTTCCTCAAGTTTTTAAAAAAAATCCTAAGATTAGGATTTTTTTATTTTCATACAAGTCACCTTTGATGTCCTGGAAATTTAAGTAGTTCTTCTTGAAACAATTTGCAACTTTTCTTAATAATCTTAAGCTCAAAAACCACATGGTATGGAAATAAATTGAGATAAAAACTTTTGATTCAACTGTACCTATAGACTTTACTATCTTAAAATCGCTTCTTTTGACGTATTTCTACATCGTCACAGTCCATTATTCAAAAGTTTTTCGTGTCAATTAATCGTAAAATTTATTAGATGAAATTTTTTTTTATAGATTTTCTTTTAAACTGGATAAACTTTCTTTGATATCGTATCAAATTTGGTGCCAAATTTTAGAAAATTTCACAGAAAAACTGTCGTGGAACATTATAATGAAAAGTTACAATTTTCGACACTAAATATATCGCGATTTTTAAACGACAAAGCTTTTTTAAATCATTTGCATACAGAATTTAGTGTCATGTGAAAAAACATCAATGCAAATTTTCAAGAAATTCCTGTACAAAAAATCATTTTCACCATAAAAACACGGTGTTTCTTGTCAACACTTATAAATCGAACATTGTGCAGGAATCATATGTATATCCAAGTCCTGGGAAATTCATCGGAATTATGTAATCACGTAAACGTAACTCCTTAAAAAATCACAGGAATCGTGTATATGGGAATAGAAAATATAATTCCTAAGAAATGGTTATATGACTAAAATTATTAATTCTAAAATAAATTATATGGATATAAAAATAACTTTTTAATGCACTGTTGGGGTAAAAATTCTTGAAATATGAACTATAGAAGCAGATGTTATTGTTTAAATATTTTTTGAATGAAATTTGAGTGGAAGAAACCCTTATATAAATATCCAATTAGTACGACGTTTAACACTGTGTCGCATTTTCGAGGATCTTTTGTTGCATATAGTATTGACTTTTATCAGTTAACCCGTATAATCTGATGATTTTAATGAAATGAAACAGAGAGGGACACCCAGTACGAGTTTGTATATTTAAGAGTAGGAACCGAGAATAGAAGCGAATCTCGTACACCTCCTATTTCGCTACTCTCGTCCATATAGTTGCCTCCATTGTCGTTCCCTTCTATCGCTCCCATTCTATATGCGTCCTGTCTTTTATGTATACGCGGCGCCCGTGTACGGACATTTATATTTGCGCATATACATGCCTCGCGAGCATTTGTACCTCGCGAACGACACAATAACCCGACAACCCCGGGGCTAGTATAGCAAATACGAGAAAGCCGAGAAGGAAATAAACACCCTTCTAGCGAAATATTCAAGAATTTTTCACACGCGAATACGCTCGAATAAGTATTTCATTTTTTTTTTGCGAGTGCAATCGAGAGAGCGAGGAGCCGGGAGTCTCTGCAGGTGCGCAACGATGAGAAGGCCACGGGATGAAAAATAATTGAAAGAAAAAGAGCGCAGATGCGACGAGGTGATAAAGCCTCAAAAATTCATCGACGTATATACGCACCGGACATTTTTGACTCGCCGGTATAACGAGATCGTAAATATAATCGGACTCGGAGGACACACCGCGCGGAATAAAAACAAAAGCGACGATGAGCCAATAATAAGAAAAGAGAAAGCGCGATATCGAGATAACAAAAGTCCCCCAATTAAACGTCGACAACTTTTTATTCAATTTTATCTTCGTTTTTCGCTCGATAATGGCAAAATGATGGCGCGATTGCTAATTTCGTATGCAAAGTGCAAGGCAACGGGCAAAAAGGACGAGCAATATATCTGCACGCGGGAGCAGGTGCTCTCTCCTCTCTCGCGCTCGCACGCACACAATATGCTCACCGTGCGCGCGATGCACGTGCAATTGCAGAAAATAATGTAAGAGTGAACAAGGGAGCACCCAGGAAGTCACTTATCTTCCTTCATCCCACCTCTCTTCCCTTTATTTTCATTTATTTCGTTTCATTTTTATTCATTTTACGCTGGTTTTTCATCTCGAGAAATCACGCTCTAAGAATACTAATTTTTTTTAAACTGCACTTTTTTCAATTCAGCTATATGTATAATTTAAATAAATACTATACTTAGCTTTTTAATATGTCGAAATTAAGGTATTTTTTTATATGACAGTATATGTTCAAAAGTTTCCGTTTCGTGTAAATTAAAAGTTAAATCATCAATTGAAATCTATATTTATAAATTTTTTTCTTTAAACTAAATGAATCATGTTATCCAGAAGTCAGGATATATTTCACGTTGGAAATAATTATTTTTTGTTTCTATGTTAGTCTCGTAAAATAATAAAGTTTCAAGAATTTTCGTGGGGCTCGAAATATTGAAAATATGGCTGTAATCGGCTTAAAATATAAAAAAAATATTAAAAAAGAGTATAAAATTTGGAATATTTTTATTCTCGAATTGCGAATACTCTATAGTTTATTTTTACTGTTTATGGAGATTCGGGGTTTCTCGGTTTTCTACGTAATGTAGGCGACACTGAACACTATTATAGAAAGTTACAAAAAGTTACGATATTCAATAATAAACATCTTGAATTCTAGATTATTCGATGAAGCCTTTTACAATTTTACAGGCACACTTGAGTACCTGCAAATTTCTAAGAAATTCTATAGAAAACCATTTCTAGCATAGAACCATGGTAGAACCATCTCAATAACTGTAAAACTCGAGCCATAAGTATAATAACCAAACTTTTAGTTTAACAAAATATTTTTTTAACAATACGAATAATTTTCTACCATTAATTTCAACACATTGTCAACAAAATGATGTAAATTTTTATTTTTATAATAGTGTGAGACTATAATAAATTTGATATACAAAAATGAAGTTAAAAAATTCATACTCGAATATAAAAAATACATTTGACTAAATTCAAAAAATAAAAATTTTTACGTTGTAATGTTCTCCTGTAATAAATATGTATACGAGAAAATAAAATCGATCAAATTTCTTTTTATCCGCGAACAACAGTTCGAGCGAAATAGTCCAATAAAAAAATATACGCAGAGGGAAAAAAACGATCGATAAAATTGTTTTTGCGCGTCGACGAGAACAAAAGAAACGTACCTGGACTTTGATCGTCATCGTATATTTCAAAATTACTATATATATTGCATTTTTAAATGACATGTAGCTTGTTGTATATATGACCGATTAAACGAAATCTGTTAAAGCTCGTCTTTCCCCTCGCTATCGTAAAAAGTATAGGACAACACAAATCTCTGTGAATCATCGCGAAGATCGTAAAAGTTCACCTTCGTTATTATTTTTTATTAAAAAAAAGAAGTGAACAAAAAATTCGTAATGAACAATAATTTTTTTATTAATTGCAAAAATGGATCTTCAATTGAAATTTTAGTTGTGCGACGACTAAAAAGTTCAGTATTTTCTGTAAACTGAATGTAAAACTATAACTTGATATTTTTCGAAACTTATTTTCTTCAAAATTTGCACAGATATTCTTTCTATCATCCTTTTAAAATGTATGCATAATTTATAGAAACTTTACTATAGACCGAAGAAAAGCGTTTCATTGAAAAATTTCGAATACTTTCTAATTTTTTGATTAACATCATTTTTTTCAAATTATTTTAATGAATAATTTTTTATGACGACTTGCACGTGTGCTCGTGCAAAAAAATTTGAAACTTTCAATATACTTGTTTAATTTTTTCTACGAAACATTTGTACAAAGAATTAACAATTTTTCTCAAGAAAGCAGAGTTTTTGCTACATCGAACTAGAAATATATATTTTTACGGGAAATTTGGTGTCACGTAGTGCGGAAATTGAGATAAAAATCAAGGCAGAGCGGAAAATCGCTGGAGCGTCAATTTGTCCTAAGGGGATTGATGGACTCCGTGTGTTGTATCCGAGAAATACGAGTATAAGGATAAGTAATTAAGGGAAGTTTCTCGGATGGCGTCATTAAAGTTGGGCAAATGTCCGGCACGTTTGGCAAGGGACGCATGAGTCATCGGATTTCCGAATTGATGCGAAGACAAAGGAAAAGGATGTGTGCTCGTATAATGTAACGTACGTATATATTTAGCACAATGCTTGATAGAGTTGTCAACGGAAATTTACGAAACTAGAAGATGCCTACGAATTTTTTTTGTGTCGTCGTATTCATGATTACATCAATAACTGACAAAATAATGTCAGTAATATTTTTATCCACTTTTTATATTACGATTGTGAATAATTTTTATATATATTTGTTGTTTTTTTTAAATTAATGCAAATTTGCATATTGTCTACTTTTTTCCATTTTATAATAAATCATTAAATTTTATGATTGAGATAAAACCACTTGTGTAATTATTGTTTTGAAAAATTGTTATCACATGCCAATTGTTACGAATTTGGTTTTTGGCAACTTTTCGTAAGTTTGTATTATATGTATTCTAAATATAAGATTTATAACAAATGATAAATGGTAGAAAACAGCAATTTTATATTACGAAAGATATAATCACAATGAAAATAATGAAATTAGAAAAATTAAAACTTAAAAAACAATTATCAATAATGATTAACAAGAATCTAAAATAAATACTACAGTTAGTTGTAAAACTATACAATAAAAAATCTATCATATACTTTTCACTTACTGCGTTAGTTATTTTTTTCCGAGTAAAACGTTCCAAATAAAATATTAAATAGGCGAGTGTTATTGACGAAAATTGAAGGGAAAAAATGTTTATAGCGCACTAAACCATTTATGAGGCAAATATACTTCACCAAAATATGTTTTATTCTCAAACTCAAATTTTTTACGACTGTATTATCTGTGCAGGTATACCGTCGATATTTTATTTTATCCCAGCGCGAATAAGGGAAGAAAAAATTGCTGACGTACGAATTTTCAACCACAAAGGCCGCAATAATGAGTAAAAAAAAGATTGGGCGGATAGTGGTGGCGCGCAATCGAGAAATGCAAAGAGACGAAACGCACCGACGGAAAGATGAATGGAACATGAAAGAAGCGGACATGCGCCTTTCGTCGAGCGTGTGACCCGTAGTCTCGGTATTAAAGGATTTCCAAGTGAGCAAGCATCGTCTCTGTCATCAAAGTCGTCTCTGATTCTTATTGAAGGAGCCTTTGAGCGACGTTTAAAAATAATAATTTTTTTAATGACAGAATGAAAGATACAATTCTTTGACGTTTTTTCTCTTTTCTAATCGCTCTTACCCCGATTTATTTTATTTTTTTATTATATTGAATTTCACAACGACAGGTTATAGAAATTTATTGTACACCGACCGATTTCTTATACTTCCATCAGGGAATAAATTACGTACGAGTTCTCGTTTCGAGTTTGAAACCAAAAATAGAACTCGTCCGACCATAATCCGGGTCTTTACGCCAAAGATTCTCTCTCTCTCCCTCTCTTTATCTCCCATTTTCTTCATCTTTCGTTTTCGCCGGTGCTTTTCCTCCCGGAGGAGATTCTGCCTTCGGCGAACCTCTTCAGCGAGTAATCGTCCGTCGGCCCGTGTCAAAAATATATTTTTAGTTCGGGAATCGATCTCGTCAGAGATCGGGCCTCGTTCCGGAACACGCTTCGAGAAATCACGACTCGGACGGACAGCTCTCTCGATCCCCGCGATCATGTTTATTTCATTCATCGTTTACCGGGAATCCTCTCGAGCTTCGAGATGAAATTCCAAGTCTTATTCCTCTCGAGATATACACGATATAGTTTTCTCAAATTCCAACAAATCCTCTTTCAGCAATATTTTTTTCCCTGTTTAATTGGGAAATATTTCTGGTATGAATACTGCTTTCTTATTCTTTTTCTAGAATACAAGTATTATCATGCAGCGCACGAGAAAAGACAACGTTCTATGGATTTCGTGCTTGAAAATATACTTTGAGTCGAGTTGGATATGTTTTTTTAGATTTATATCTCAATTGCTATTAGAAAATTCCAAGATAAATAAAATTTCAGGTGTAGTTATAGGTATCAAAAATTGGTTCAAAATTTCAGTATTTTATTTTTATTAATTTTTATATAATTTTTTAATTATAGTGATTGAGTGTTTTAATATCTACACATATAAAGAAATCGTAGAAAAATCGTAACTTGAAAATTTCATTTTCGCGATAATATTTATATAATATATTGTGCTATTTACATTAAACGTTAAATATAATCGAAATAAAAATTTCAATCTCAAATATTTTTATGAATAAAGCCGCCAATATATATGTTATGTTTTTTTTTGTGCGGATTTAGTAGAGAACTTTTCCAAGCGTTTGATCCCAAAACTTGAATGCCTATTTAAAGTGAAATTTTTGACAGACATACTCGAATCAGCTCGATTTTTTTCCCACTGCTGTAAAAATTTTGAGAGCGCCCTCGACGTACGAGACAATATGTTCTTGCCAGGGGGCAACGAGTCCTTAACTTTTAACGAACCACTTCGAAAGAGGAGAAAAAAATCCGGCCCAGAAGCGATGAGGAAAGGAAACTGGAAAAAGCACTCACGTGTTTGGCCTTAACTCGAGAGAGAGTAGTAAGGAGAGGGGGATGAGGGCAAAGGAAATATTGTAAATGTGGGGGTGAGGAAAACAGAGTAACGAGGCCACGCGAGTGAGCACGAGAGTCAACCGGCTGGACGAGAATAACGATGAGAATCCAAGAGTCACGAAATTCAGTCTCTTTTGATGCGAAACGCGAAGAAAATCTTTCGATTCTTAAAATTATCGGTGCAATTTTGAAGAAAGAAAAAAAGCACCGTCGAGTTATTCAGGCGCGGGGACGAGTGAAATCGAGTTGTTCGCGCCCCTGGAGTTCCGCCAAAACGAGTTCGACGCTCCGGTGCACTATTCGGACGGGTTTTACTGCCGTTTTCCGATTCTTGGCACACTCGCGCCCCCCGTGCGTTATCGGAAAATTCATTTTTTCTCCTCCACATGCAAACGAGTGCTCCCCCTCGAATTTAATCAGGAAAAACACCGAGATAAAGGGCTTTCGATCGGGAAACTTCATCGTGGCGCGATTAAAATATAAATCGAGCGCCTCCCGAGAAATCGGTAAGAAACTGCGCGCACGTCGAGGCAATCCGACGATACGAACGAGAAAATAAAGTCCAAAAGTCAAGATGAGATTTAAAAAAAAATAATAAAGAAAAAAAGAGTAGAATGAAAAGAAAAAAATGAAAAATCTTTTCACCCTGACCCGAGTCGCATAGTAATTGGCAAATTTTCTTCTCGCTTCGCTATATTCACTCTCGAAAAAGAAACGAAGGAGGACTTCTTTTTCCGCTTCGCCCACTCTCGACTTTTCTCTCTTCTTTTTCTGGCTCTCTGCGTTTCGGTGTTCTTTTCACGACGGATTCAACCTTCCCGTATATAAAGCGCATCTCTCGGACACACTGCATGTGTCCTGTCATAATATTGCATGAGGCGAGGACAGGATCGAGCGAGATTGAATCTCTGGATAATGAAGTGAGAAAAGAGAGAGAGAGAGAGAGAGAGAGAGAGAGAGAGAGAGAGAGAGAGAGAGAGAGAGAGAGAGAGAGAGCGTTCGGTGACAAAGGAACAGAAGACACGAACATACGCCCAAAAATAGACGATCAAAGTCGAGAAACATGAAGAAATAATTTAAGTAATTTTAGCACAAAAATTATTTTAATCATTTGACTTGTATCATTAAAATTATTATCACGTCTTGTAAAAAAATTGAAAAATAAAGTAAAATTTAACGTTTTGTTTAAACATAATTTGTTAAATTAGAAAGAATTTTAATCAGATTATTCTTGATGTAATGTAATTTACGTCAATATGACGAAGATAATTATAAATAACTTTAAATTATAAATTACAATGAAAAATTGTTAAATGATATTCAGATAAATTCGATATATTATGTGTTTAAAATTCTTTTGATAAAGGTATTAAACTGATTGAATTCCATGATAAAAATTGTTGACGAGCGTGAGAATGTTTCTATTATTTTAACTCGTATAAAAAGGAAAAGACTCACGAAAGAGAGAAAATTATTAGCATTGTCGATATAGTCGACGAAGCTCAATAATTGTCTTTGCTCATGTTTTTAAAGCGAGTGCATCAGGGATGCACGATCATTCTGAAATGGATGGAATCGATCTTGGCCAACTCGTCATGTGAGTTTCCAGGTTCGTTTCGCAGCACGGTGGGAACGAAAACAAGTTGGTACTATTTTCGAAGAAAGTCGATGGGAGAGCGGAAGAGGCGAAATACGGAGAATGCTCTTCGATACCGCAAAACTGTCTCGTACATTCGTAACGGGAAATCGCACAACTTTGGTGTCCGATGGGCAACCTCGAACATTTTGCGCCGAGAAGAAACTCCTGCAACGTTCCAAATGTCCGGTTGACCCACCAAGTTTTCCCGATGAAACACGTCGTACGAATCCGGCAGAGGAAACTCATTCTCTCCGTTTCAGAATTTTCAGCTGATCCTGCACATGAATTAAATTTCCGCACTGTCTATTTTGTGAAAATTTATTCAATATTCTCATGTTATTCATAAAGTGAAAATCGTGTAAAAAATCATCTGCGAAACAGCATTTTATCAAAATTCGTATAGAACTTTTTTAACGTTATATTAAAACGTGTTTAAAAATTTATGAAGCTTTACTAATTAAAAATAATACATGATGTAAGTATAATTGTTGAAAATAATCCCTTTTTTAATTTACAAATTCAGTAATATATTGGTGTAATATTAAAAATACTATCTTATTTAAATTCATTAAAATAAAATTAAAATTTCTTCTAATTAACATTTAGGTTCTGCAAACAATTACATCATTTTTGATATTATTGATATTATATATTTTTTAATATCTGGTATGTAGAGAGATGAATCTTACTTAAAATTAGCTAGCATGTAAATACTGGTATTTTGAGTATGTACAGACATTTTTGTGTAATTCCTAAGAGCCACGTGTGTTGAAGAAATAATATCATATACATACTAAAAGTAGCGAACTAACATAAAATCTTCCGAAGTATGAATTTTTCAGTATTCGTAATAATAGTATATATTTTTGTCCAAGTAGCCAACTACGAAATAGTTCTTCGGGAGGACAAAAGAATCCAAGTGTCCTCTCGGATCCCTGAGGGAACTGAGAATTTTCTTTATGTCTTGCGCAAGTCCGAGACTTCCATTCACTCTATACGACTCAGAACGTCATATTCTCTCAACAGTTTCTTTATACAGTACTTGCATATATGCAACTGCTCGAATTCTTGAGGGAATATTTCTGAATATGGAGCTCAAATTTCTCCGACGTACCGTTATATATAAGCGCGAAAGTCGGAATGAAATAAAAGAAAGAAAAAAAATTAAAAAAAATATATAGTAACGATATTAAAAAAAAAATAAATTACAGCCCTTGCACCCATCAAAATTTTATCTATACGAAGAATTTATTTATTTTGAAAAATGCAACGTTTTCATGCAGTCGAGTGTATTTGAGGCGAGACGAAAATTGGTCGTGAGGCTCTCCGGATTGGCGGATCGATGCTCGAGAAGGTTGGGAAAAGAGACGAGTCGAGAATGGGGCAAGTTTTGAGGAAGAAGAAGAAGAAGTCTGTGTACGGAGTGACGGAAAGTCACTTGGACACCGAGTGCACGGTATAGTCTCGATATTCTCACAAAGCCGTCGATGAGAGGCACTCCTTCGGAAGTGGTCGCTCGTCGTCGCTCGACGTCTCGCCTCGATCCGCGAGAATGACAGAAAAGGGAGGACGTCTCGATCCGACAACGAGACGAGACGATCGTGCCAAGTGCGATTCTCATCAAAGATACGTAGAAAAAATAAAAAGCCGAAACTCGACCGTGTTCACGTCCAACGAACTTTCAACATTTTTTCTTTCAAATATTTTCAATATTATTTTTAAAATATCTTTCTATTAAATAGAAAATTTTTTTTTTATATTTTTTAATTATTCTTTTTTAACTATTTTTTAACTAATTAATATTGTTTTTAAAGAGAGGTTCATGCACTACGTACTTTCCTTATAAAAGCTATTAAAGTTTGTTTTGATCATAAATTTAAATTGTGGGCTTATTTTTTGATTGGTAGCTCTCTTTGATACTGTATAATAATACTGTCAAACTTTTTGATGACTATATCACCAGTATACTCGTCAACTTTTTTTCTAATTATCATGTTTTAAGTTTTTGTATGTGTAACTTTTTCTCATTAATCCCTCTGCAATCTCTTATTTGGAATGAAACTTTTATCGATTATTTAAATTATCAATCGATAAGTCAATAACTGGATAATATAAATATTTTGATTTATATGTTATACTTTTAAGAACATAATATTAAACTTTGAAGATGAGATATTCGGTTACGATTGGATTCGCGTGAACTTCATGATAGAGCAAAAAAAATTAATTGGAAAAACGTGTGTTTTTAGGTTCTTGTTACAAAGATGAATGCGAGTGACGATTGGGAAAACTGCGTCGAGCTGACGTATTGCTATCACTGCAGTTACGTGTAAACTAAGAACCCACGATGCTGTGTCACCTGGGGGCCGTTATCGGACCCCACAAATTGCTATCGTAAAGCCTCGACTCTCTGGTAAAAGATATTCATTTGTACAGGACGCTCCATGTCGAACGATTAAACCTTAAAAAATATATACGATTCCCATAAACTAATTTCTCCATTCTCTCTCGGTCAAGTTGACTTTTATTGCTGGCTATCCTGCCACATTTTCAAAGACAAAATAAAGTATTAAAAGTTAGTACGATATTTTAATTGTTTTCAAAATCACAAAATTTTAAAAACAATTCAATAAAAATTCTTTTTTTTTCTATTTTTTTTTATAGTTCAAATGTATTTGACACTTTTTTTCAATTTTATACGATCAGCTTTTAAGGTAGTTGGTCTGCGACAGTCAAATTCAAAAGTTTATTTTGTTTCTTTTATGACAGGTTTTTCTGACGTTCAAAGTGAATTGCGAGTTTAAGTTTATTAAGGTAATTCTACCGCGACAGCAGTCCGTTCAAAAATTTCCTTCCTATATATGTAAACTAAAGGTACAATCATCAGTCGAAATTTTTTTCTATAGATTTTTTTAAAAAATTAGATATATACCTTCTTTGATGCTGTATAAAGATTTCTGCCAAATTTTAAAAGGTTTCTTTATCTAGAAATTAGGATATTTCATGTTGAAAATCACAGTTTTAAATACAGGCTCTTATGGAAAGTTGCAAAAAGATATGATTTTCATAAATAAATATCTCGATTTCTAGATGGAGAAAACTTTTAAAATTTGACACTCATTTGAGCACCACGTTAAAAAAACATATGTGCAAAATTTTAAAAAATTCTATAGAAAACCATTTTTACCATAGAACCACGGTATATAGAACTAACTTAAAGAAAAGTTGTTGCAAAAATTTATTGAAGAACAATATACTTTAATTCCAAGGTCCTCCAGGGTCAGAAATACTTGGTATATAGTAAACAAATTTAAAAAAAATAATAAAAGATTCTTCGATGTTATATAAAACTTCTGAAACCTTCCAAAATTTGGCACACACGTGCACATGACGTTAAAAAAAATTTATGCAAATTTTGAACAAAATCTATCGATTTTGCTAATTTTACTGATTAAAAATTTTAATAAACTATTATTTGGGTCCTAAGAAAAAGAATTTTGGCTCTTTCGGAGTCTAATGGTGCAGATTCTGGCTAGAACGTCTTGCGTAAATATCGATCCGCCTAACTGAGTGGGTAAGCGAGAGAACGGTCTATGGAGGCACGAATGCAAACCTGCTTCGCAATTCAGGCCCATGAGCAGCTCGGATAACGTCGAAGCTCATTGAGACGATTTCTGTACGTGTGTAAATGCGTCCACACGCGCGATATTTCTCCCTATCTACCCGGTTCCATATCCGTTGTCTTCCTGAACTGATAATCGCAGCAAGTGCAATGACTTCGTCCTAACTCTGACTTCAATTAACACGAGAAAGACCACAAATTGCTAACACAAAATACATCGATACATCCAGACATGAGGAAAAAATGAAGATAAAAATTAGTTTAAAATCTCTGGCGTTCGTGCTCATAATTATAAGGTACTTTCACGACTATCGAGTTAATTAAAAGCCTAGACAGAGTATAGTTTTTAATTAATAACACAATGACGGTATTTAGTTATACGTGACTGTAATATCCACAAAGAGGTCATTCTACATATAGTGTAAAAGTGTGTCAAGATGACTAATTCATTGAAAATCCTGGAGCTAAAAGCTGCAAACGTCAACATGTTCAAAAAAATACTCTGCTTTTAAGCTAATAATTAAGTAACATATTTACTAATCAGATGTCTGGTTGAAAATTTAGTTAAAAGATCGAAACGATTAAAAAATCATTTTTTTATAGAGAGAATTGACAGAGAGTTAATACCTAAAAATAGGTACCCAAAAATAGGTACCAGTATTTTTACATTTTATTGTACACAATGATCAATTATTGTTTTATAAGAAAGCAGTGAATAATTTTTTTTAGTATTTATAGCCTATGCAAATGATGGATTTTCAACTTAATCACAATCAAAAGGATTATATACGTATTTCGAGCAAATAACTAACCAATCATAAAAGATACAATCGAATGAATAATTATAATGAAGTATAAAAATAAGTACTTATTAAAATAATTGGCAGTTTGAAAAAATCACCAAGTAATTATTCCAGTGGATAATAAAATTCAGTAATTTCAGCAAATGTTTTGGGAATTTGCTGCAGAAACGTCGATGATTTCATTACTCTATGCAAAATAAGTTATTTGTATCAGAAATAGAGGAAAAACGTGTGCATAGCGCCGGTGTTGTTGCTGGTCAGCAAAAAAATAACGATGCACTATATAAATATAAGGCGTAAAACGAATGATTTTGCATTTTGAACTGAAACAGGATCTTCATATATCATATAAACCAAAACATAATTTCCATATTAAAAAGCAATATTTGAAAATAAAATGCATTTTCTGCAGAATAAAATGCAAATCGATTGCTGTACATTTTTTTCGCACGAGAGCCTGGAAACCTTAAAAATACTAAGAAAAACATTCTTATTCTATAAAGTAACATGAAAAATATTGGCAAACAGAAACTAAGGTAAACGTCCCAATAGATGGACATGTCCCAATAGTTGGACATTTTTTGCTATATTGTTTTTATTATTTTAATAATTTTTTTATCAATGGAATCATGTGGATTATTTTTCATATACAGTGAAGATTATTTTTCATAACGTGAATTTATTTGATCAGACTCGCTCAACCTTAGAGACAGGGTCGATTTTCTGTCGAACTATTCGGGCATTCTACATATTCAAATATTCAAGTA
This sequence comes from Cremastinae sp. A BG-2022a, assembly GCA_030522545.1. Classification (NCBI taxonomy): domain Eukaryota; kingdom Metazoa; phylum Arthropoda; class Insecta; order Hymenoptera; family Ichneumonidae; species Cremastinae sp. A BG-2022a. Next base: position 13,983 of record JAPYYW010002626.1, read on the forward strand.
TTTATTGACTAAAAACATTATCTAAAATTAACACATATAATGAATTTTGGATCACTAAAATATCAGACAATAGCCAAGATGTGAATTTGAAGCAGATTTTTTTGTTTGAATATTTTTAAAACAAAGATAAAGTGAGAAAACCTTTAGCTGTCCAACTATTGGGACCTTTACCTCATTCCATTTCTTTTGGTCTCAGAGGCAAGAAATAAAAAATATGTCGGACTGTGAAATATTCAGTCACGTCGTCAAAAAGTCAGCGGGAATGGCGAATTGCAAAAAATTTGCGTGCCACGCGTGTTTGTGAATTTTATTTTCTCGCATTGTCCGGAGGAGGAAGAAAAACGTGACGGAACGAGGTATTCGGGTTATTATTCGTGTATTGCCACGCTCGCAAGACGTCAGAGAGACGCGAGCGAGCGAGCGTGCATTGATATTACGCAATGGGAATATTGAGAAGGCATGTTCGCTCCGAGTGTGAGGGTGTGTTCTACGCGCCATATCGTCAATATGAGCCACGCACCGACAACAATTATGACAACCAATAATAACAATATAAATAGCATATTAATGCGTACATTACCGCGTCGTTAACGCCACCTCGTTCGTCTTCGTCCTACATACGTGTAATTTGAGGATATTCTAGCGCGATTCAAGCATTCAAATGTCTTTCTGCGAATATATACGAACAAATTTTTGTACGAAAAAATGAATGACCGTATACAATTTAATTTTTTTTTCTTTTTTTTAAATATAGACACCATATTGAACAAAATAAATAACACTATAAAAAATTCGGTAGGTTCTTTATAAAGTGGAGTTAATTGATGAAACGAAAAAATATTCAAATTATGTGCTTTTTGTATTAAAAAACGTGCCATTAACTTTGGAATAATTTATTTATATAAAGTATATTGAGAAAGGAAAAGGTTTTAGAATAGGTTTGTCAAATATTTTTCTACAAAAAATAAACTTTTCATCGATTGTATAGTTATACCTCGACCTTGACAAAAGAAATGATTAAAACAACTATCCATTAAACAAGTTTATTAGATCATCGATTATTTTCCATACAAAACATTTTAATTGTAAAAAATCATTTTGATTGAGAAAAAAATTCGTTTTAAAATAAAATAATAAAAAAGTTAAGAAAATCATACGTCTAACTTTATAAATTGTTCAATGACATAAAAAATAGTATAAGAAAGAACAAAAATGGGTTTGTTCAAAATTGTCGACGAAGCGAAAGTAGCTGTAACCGAGAAAACTTTGACGTAAAGTTTGCCTTTTGAGCGTGGTGCACGCAAAATCCATTAGGGAACTGCAAATTCAATATACGGTAGAGGGAAGCGCGAACAACAGGTGCGAGAATCACGTAGCCCAAAAATATGGTATTCATGGAAGTGATGTGAGTGTACGGAGAGAGGAATAAGGTACGCGAGAATATACGGGAGTGTTCCAGTGACTCAGAACGAACGAGACCAGTATGACGACGGCAAGGATTAGCCGACAGAATTTCAGCCTCGAACCAAAAAAAAAAACGAAAAGATTTAAAAAAGAACGAGTCGAGTTCTTTGCCCGACGTGTTTCTGTTTGCCAACAAAGTTACTCACGTGCACAGGGGAGCTCATTTTCATTTTGTACTCTTCTTCTTTTTTCTCTTTTCATTTCGAATCCCCGTCATATACGCGATTTAAATAAATCCCCACGCATTCCGTCAAAAACTATACATTTTTATCTTTCCCTCTACCAGAATAATTTTCTACCTCTTCCTCCAAAAATTACGTACATTTTTTTGTCTTTAATTGTATTTTACCATTAAATTAAATTAATAAATTAAAAAAATGTACTCATGAATGTAAAAATTATAATATATATTTTTTTTAAAAAATCAATTCTAGATAAATAAAATTAAAAAAATTACAATAATTATTGAAAGAATTTTTATAAAAACAATTTTCTGTATTTATCTCTTCATTAAATATTTTTGTTGTTTTCTCAACATTTTTTTTATTAACTCGTTATCGATCGAGAGGTTGAAATTTTGAAAAAAAAAGTAAATTGTCCCTTTGTGGATTGTGCATGTCTCGATCGAGTGGATAAGGAACGCGATCCGCGTTGCTCGGACTCGCGAGCATCGCGCCGAATCGAGAAATAAAGAGTAAATCACGCGATTTCCGTGGGACGCCGACTGCCTACGCGGTTCCTCCGGTGCGCCATATGGTAGCCGTGGAACAAGAACCGAGCATACGCGAGTTTCCAACAAAAACAATAAAAACGGAACGCGGTAACAAAGTTTTCAAACTGAACAACGCGTGCGTATATTGTTGTTATTTTTTTTTTCATCTCGTTTAAGGATGAGGTTTACGCGTTTGTTCGCCCGCGCGCATTCGTTTTCCGTGTAAAATTGATGCAAAAATCATCAAGTGAAATTATTTTCAAGATAATCTGACGAAAATTAATATTAATGTTCCTCGATGACATATTACAGTACGTTTAAAATTTAAGGAAGCTCTATCGTGTAGATATTGAAATATTCATTATGTAAAATTGTAATTTTTAATAGGCGGGGTCTTATATGAGAATTCACAAAACAAAATGCGAATTTTAAAGATAAATATCTCAATTTCCAAACGATAAATGTTATTGAAATTTGACCACTAGTTGGGTGCCATATTAAGGTGGTTCTATCGGTACAGTCAAATCAAAAGTTTTTATTTCAATTTATCTCCATACCATTTGGTTTTTGAGCTTAAGGTTAGTAAGAAACGTTTTTGCAAATGATTTCAAGAATAACATTATCAAAATTGAAGGTCATCCAAGGTGACTTGTATTTGTTACGTAAGTATGAGAATTAAAAAAATCATAATCTTAGGATTTTTTTTTAAACTTGAGGAAGCTTCTTTGAGGTACAATAAAAAGCTGTGCAAGATTTCAACAAGTACCACTACCCAGAATATATCAAGAGTTGAAGATCGCAATATTTAACACGTGCTCTTATATGGGAGACTCCAGAAATAGTGATTTTCGACAATAAATATTTCGAATTTTTCATTGTAAAAATCTCTTAAAATTTAATATACAGTTACACTTTATATCAAAGAAGATTTTTGCAAATTTGGAAAAAAATCATAAGACAACGATTTTTTGATAGAACTACCTTAAGGAGAGGTTGGCTACACATAACGAAATGATAAAAATTCGTTCAAATTTGAAGAGAATATTCTTCCATATGAAATTCGTGAATAAAATTTTTTTAGAATTTTCGTCTACGTATTTTCCGAACAATTGAATCATGAAATAGCCATTTTTAGACAATATAGATATAATGTAATGTAACTTTACCACTCGATTACTCAAAAATAATGTAGACGACATTTTTTTTTTGAATTTATATAAATTTATTTAGTAACAAAGAACATTCTCTCTAATTTTTATCACGTTCTTAACAAATTTCCTTTTCCTATAGTTTTAACACATAAAACGCCATTTATTTTCGCCATCTGTAGCCAACTTTCTTAAACCCAGTGTGCGCCAAATTTTAACAAAAAAAAAAAAAAAACTCGAAAAATAATGTTTACATGATAAAAGCGTGAACCTTTTTCATTGTTATCTGGGAAATTCGTAATGAAATGGAAAAACGGAGCGCATGCTATTTATTAAACGTAGAATAGCCTGTGGGCGATACGTACTATATATTCCGCGCGACAAATTGGCACCGACGCACCGCGAGAGGGCTCTTTCACAGTGCGTGACCGTGACGACGTTTCGGAGTCCCACGGCCACCGGCGTGCACTCTCGAATCTCCCCTGTGCACGCTACCAACTAAAATTTCGCTCGAGCCTTTCAATTTGTAATTCGCTTGATCCGCACGCTCGTAATCGTAACGCGCGAGTTCATTCTCATTCGATAATTATCGCGAAAAATTTCACCCGAATGTTATTTGACAACATTCACGATCGAAAAACTCAATATTCGTGAATATTTTTATCACTTTAAATCAACTTTTATCGACACTCGATATTTATTTGAACCAAAGATCGTTCGTGTATATAAAATACGATTTTATAAACGAAATTTTCTACAAATCGATTGCATCTCGAATAAATTTTTCAAGACGATTGTTCGTTAGGTTTACGAGAAAAGTTATATTTGTCGCTCTGTGAAAGGCACGAGAGTACGAGATTTTGGAATATTCAACGATAATAAAATATACGACTCACCGACGACGGACAGCAAATTGATTTTTGAGGAGCAGGTTAATCCAAAACAAAAGAAAATAAAGGGAGCTCCGCTCAGGCACGGCACGTAAACACAAGAACGAGAATAAGAGGCACTCGAGAGAGAAAAAAAGTAAAAACACTGAAAAACCCACTCGACGCCGAATCCGCGCGCACAAAAAAAAAAATCGGCACAAACGCGATACGAAAAATTTCGGCGAAAATGGAGCCAGGTATATCACAAAAATGCACAAAATACAGATATTCTATTCTCGTACGACAAGCAAAACGATCAATTTATATCGGAGTTGAATAGAACGGGCGAGAGACGTTTTTTTGACGAAAAACCGATTTGGAAATTTATCGAGAACGAGATGAGACGAATTTTGATACGTCGCACGCTCCACGCGGAGAACGCGCGAGAAAATGAGTAAATAATGGCTGGCGATGAGGAAATCGCCGCCAGAATGAGGTCGGTGTTGTCATGAAAGGGGAAAAATGATTTTGAGCGAGACGATCGGAGATTTGGACCTTCTGTTATTTCGTTTTTATTTTTTTTTATTATTCACGGGCGCGAGCGAAACAACGCGGGAGACGCGATTACACGAGATACGAAACTCACGACACGAGCGCTCGCGGCCAACTGACAAGTGACAGCCGAGCGTCCCGGCGAGCACGAGCACCTCCCACCGCTCGGCTCCCGCGCGTTTCGCGAGCTCGCCGCTCTCTCTCTCTCTCTCTCTCCTCTAGTTCCGAGCGTCCCTTTCGTACGCGCAGCGACATCGAGCGGAGGCAGAGAGAATATAATGGAAGGAGAGAAAAGGTGAGAGAATGGGACTGTTCCGGGGAAGAAGAAAGAAGAATTAAGGTAGTACAACCGAGACAGTATATTCAAAAGTTTGTCTTTATGTGTTAACTTGATGTAAAATCATCAGTTGAAATTTTTTTAGACAGAATTTATT